>PVJH01025630.1:0-31211 GCA_004026705.1 Nesogale talazaci
GCTACAAGGAGCTACACTGATGGAGCCAGAGGCCTGGAGCTGGAGGAGCTACGTGGAGACCCCCCACCAGCGCTGAGATGCTTCCACGGCCACTGGATCCACAAGACTTCCCGCCCACTTGTCTGTGACCTTCCTGCATCGAGCATCATTCCATGGCTGCATGAGTTTAATGAAGAATTTACGGGTGAGTATTGACATGTGGGGTAATATCGGACTTAAGGATTTGATCTGGGCTGGGCAGGGATGTTTTCTTCATGTACAGTTGCTCTTTGACATAAAGTTCTCTTGTATGCATATGAGTGTCTCTGGATTTGTTTCTCTAGTCTACCCTGACGAACACAGTCTCTGGTCGTTTCATCATCATGTCAACTTGATAGATAAATAGAGGAGTGGAATCTAACCTGTCACTCAGGTCACAGCCTGATGATGCCACCTTGTGGGCGTGGCCTTCTTGTGAGGACTCTGGGAACTTCCTCTCCTTCTCCCTGGAAGCGGGCCTCTCTCTCTCTCTCTCTCTCTCTCTCTCTCTCTCTCTCTCTCTCTTTCTCTTTCTCTCTCTCTCTCTCTGTCTCTGCTTCACCTTCCAGTTGAGGAACTAGAAAAGACACTTGGAGATGCTCCCACCACTGGATCCACAAGACTTTTCGCCCACTGGCCTGTGATCTTCTTGCAGCCAGCATCATTGCATGTGTTGCGTGAGTTTAAAGAGGAATTTATGGGCTAGTGTCGGACATGTGGGCTCATGTAGGACCTATGGGCTTGATCTGGACTGGACTGGGATGTTTTCTTGATCTGCAATTGCTCTTTGATATAAAGTTCTCTCTTATCCACAGAGAGTGTCCCTGGATGTGTTTCTCTAGTCCACCCTGGCTAACACAGTCTTGTTGGGACTGATCCATGATGGGAATGAGGCAAGGTTCTCAGCTCATACTCATTGCCAGGAAGTCTATGCTGACTCTTTGCAAACCTGTAAGACAGGGTAGACCTGCCCCTGTGGGGTCCTGTGCCTGTAACGCTCTATGAGAGCAGACGGCCTCAGGGTGGTGGGTTCAAGCCGTGAATATCGCAGCTAGCAGCTTAGTGCGTCATTCGCTGCAACACCAGGGGTCCTGAAGGTAGTCTTGGGGTGGGATGGAGTTTGGTGCTAACTAGGTGGGAGTTTTTCAGGTCATCAATTCCATATTCAACGACGCTGGCCATTTATCAACTGCCTGGTCATTTGCGCAACACCCTTCTTTGATTTGTCTTCTCCTCATGGGGTACTCTCTTCCCCTCCACCCAAGCCAGCCCCAGTTAACCTTCTAGCCCATTGCATCCTCTTCTCTCCCTCACCCTCTCCCCCCTTGACAAGTAACAAAGACGGTTGCCTTTGGTGTGAAAACCTCTGTCTTTGAGCTGTGGAAGGGAAGAGGTATCAGAAATTTAAAAGACAAAACAGAACAAAAGAAAACACACAATCCAATTGACATGAAGGGGGCTGGATGTAGTGGAGACTCAAAGCTCCCCAGCTAGACAATTGGACAGTTCTTAGAAGGATCACATGGAACAGAGGATAAATCCAGGGTGTGGTGTGGCACCGATGAACCACAAGACTATCCTCTCATTCTTTAAGATTTCCTCCTCTTGCTATTAACGTCTTTATGTGACAGACCCCATTAATTGTGTTAGATTTGCATATGTTCCTTTGCATTTTTAAGATCGCTCAGTACTTGGTAGTCAAGACAGAGGACCCCTCAGAGTAATGGTTCCCTGAAGGCATAGGAAGAGAGAGAGGGGAAAAGATAGGGGAGTGTGGGGCATTAAATAAGCTGTTCCTTAGCTCATCTCCCCAAAATATATGTCAGAATTTAGAATACTGTTTGTAACTAATGATAAATGGTTTGTAACTAATGGTAAATGATTGTCAAGCTATTTCCCTGAAGGCACCAGCCATCTAGAATAGTCAGACTACTTGCTATCTGGTCCATTGTAGGTGGGGCCCACACCCTATCGATACGTTGATGGCTTCCCTGGAGAGCTTGAAACAGGTCGAACCTGCTCTGTGATCTCCCAAGAGAGGCCGCTGTCCTGAATCTAGGACCCATCCATCTTGCCACATGTGTACCCCCAATCCCTCCCCTTCCTATTGTGAGTATGCCCCTAGATAGTCTCCCTCCCATTACTGTATCACCTATAGTAGAATTCCTTCCTGTGAGCTGTCATCAGAGGGCTTGCACAGCTCCTTTGGGTTATTTCTAAGCCTTTCCTACGCTCACACTGTG
This sequence comes from Nesogale talazaci, assembly GCA_004026705.1. NCBI lineage: Eukaryota > Metazoa > Chordata > Mammalia > Afrosoricida > Tenrecidae > Nesogale > Nesogale talazaci. Next base: position 2,262 of record PVJH01025630.1, read on the forward strand.
TGCAGACCTCGCTGGTTGAGATCATGACCATCCAGGAGGTGAGCATGCTACCATGAGATGTGTCTGACTCCTTTATTTTACCTTCTCTTCTACCTCCCTTATTCTCTATGACCTTACTATACACTTATGCACCATAAACGTACAATTGCACTTATCAGACCCATGACATAGTTGTGAGGAGCTGTTGGCAGTCACTGATCTGTGTCAGCTTCAACACTGGGAGTGTAGGAGGGGAGTCTAGCCTGCCAATCTGGAGACAGCCAATGAGGCCTCTGTGTAGGCATGGTTTTCTCTGAGAATTCTGGGGCGTCTTGCGGTATTTCCCAATTGGAGGAGAGAGACCATAGACTCAGTCTCTTGGAAACGGTCAATGAAAATGACAAGATGGCAGCATAGACCCTGAGTTCTAGGAATTGGAGGCGCTGAGGAGAAGCCACATGGGCTGACCCTGATGGAACCAGACCTGTGAAGCCAGAAAAGTCACAGAGAGATCCCTGACAGCACTGAGATGCGTCTACTGCCAATGGATAATGCTAATGGACCAAGAGCCCTGGAAACGAGGAACCATGGGGAGACTCCTGCCAGCGCTGGGATGCTTCTACTGCCGCTGGATACACAAGACTCTGTACCCACTGGCCTGTGATTGTCCTGGTGTCATTGCCCGTGCTTCTTGAGTCAGAAGAAGACTTTATAGACTGGTATCAGACAGATGAGCTAATATCAGATTTATGACCTTGGACTGGACTGGGTTGGGATGCTTTCTCAATGTTCCATTCCTCTTGTATATAAACCTTTCCCTTATATCTATTTGCATGTCTATGAATTTATTTCTCTGGCATCCCCAGACTCTACACAAGCTGGTTTTCACCACAGGGGAGAGAGAGGAGAGTTTATTGATGATCATACAGCCCCACCCAAGAGGATTGAACAAAGAACTGTATAGAGAGGGAAGGGACATATTGGAATGAATGAAATATGTCAGCAAAAATGTCATAAACTTTTTTTTTTTTTTAGGCATCACTGCCCGGGTGGTGAGAGTAGGAGGCCCAGCCTTTGCTCCTGTGGAGCTGGAATTGAACCTCCATCCCAGTGGGCTGCAGTCCTGCGCACAACCACTACGCCACCGAGACTCAGCCCCATATACTTTTTTTTAAATTAAAAAAAACTTCTGTCTTGATTTTTTGCCCTTCATATCAGTGGTCTCATACAATGTTTGTCCTTTTGTAATTGGCTGTTTGCATTCAACATAATGGTTTCCAGGTCCGTTCGTGTCATGAGACGCTTGGTTCCATCATTATTCTTTAGCAATATCATGTCGTTGTATGTGCGTACCAGAGTTTCATTATGTATTTCCAAAATCCCCTTCCCCTCCATCTCAGGTCTTGAAACTTGAGCCAGCAGCCTGTTGTCTGACATGATGGGATGGCTTTGACAGTTTTGTGAGGCCAGGTTACTAGCCCAGCTGATTTGGGTCCAAGTTCCTGCAACCATGTGAGTCAGGAAAGGCCTCCAGACTAACTCTTGACTCCAGGACTTGGGACTCACCAGCCCCTACAGCAGGAAGCAGTTCCTTCAGGATTCCTGGGCTCGGTGAGATGTTACAATGAATCATGGGACCCTGAGATGGGAGGGAGAATACTGGGAGGAGGAGGAAAAGGAGGAGCTAGAGTCAGAAATGATGAAGTGGTGCAACAATTTGGAAAAGTTGGCCTTTTGTCATCTTTAACTTCTGCCTCGTAGGGACCAACCTGACGCTGTTCCTTTTAAATTATTGCAGCCGCCGGACTCACCAAACCTGAGACCAGAAAGATTAAACGGTGACTACCACGGGCCATCTTTGGTGTAAGAGGGTCCTCGTAGTCAATCTTGAGTAGAGTGGGGGGAATCTGTGAAACAGAACTCAAAAGTATGAAAATGACCGGGATCACTGGCCTGAGAGAGACTGATGGAATCCCCGAGACTCAACCACCTTTCACGCGCGGAGCTGAACTGAGCCCAGTGGCTCAGGTTCAGACAAATCATAGGCCTGAGAGATGAACAGCAACACCAGGGAGGTCCTCACTCCTTAAGAAAATCAACCACAGGAGCCAAAAGCAGCAGCACCTGTCCTGGGAGCAAGCTCAGAGGGCAGAAGGGGATAGGGAAGAAGAATAAAGGGGCGTGGGAAACACAAGGAAGAAGTGGGGAGAATGCCCTTGTATGGCTGGGACTGGGATCATCTTTTTCAACCAAAATGAGAGGGGGCAGGGAGTACTGATGGATTGCATAATTCATTTTATTATATTTTACTTCCTCTTTGGGTTTTTTTTTGGGGGGACTTTAAAAATCATTTTATTGGGCGCTCATACAACTCTTATCACAATCCATCCATCCATTGTAGTCAAGGACATGTGTACATGTGTTGCCCTCTTCATTCTCAAAGCATTGGCTTTCTCTTTAGGCCCTTGATATCAGCTCCTTGTTTTCTCCTTCCCTCCTTGCTGCATAATTCACTTTAAAGGCAAGAGAGCAGTGTGTGTGTGTGTGTGTGTGTGTGTGTCTGACCTGAAACCGAGGTGGTAATGATGGCACAACTCTCCTGGATATGATTGAACTGCTGAATTATATGATATGTAAATAATGTGCCAATAAAATGGCAATAAAAAAATTTTAAAACCTCAACAAATAAAAATGGGGGAAAAGACAAACCATGGAGGACTATGAAGGCCAAATCTGATGAAGCAAGACTCTGCTGACAGAGAACTCCTTAAAAAAAAGGGAGAGGGGGCTGAGCCCTGGTGGCGTAGTGGTTGTACGCGGGACTGCGGGCCACTGGGGCAGAGGTTCAATTCCAGCAGTGGGGCTGGGCCTCCTACTCCCACCACCAGAGAGCTGTGATGCCCCCCCAAAAAAAAATTAAAAAAAAAAAAAGGGAGAGGGCTGAGCCACGGTGGCGCAGTGGTTGTGCACGGGAGCGCGGCCCACTGGGACAGAGGTTCAATTCCAGCAGTGGGGCTGGGCCTCCTATTCCCACCACCGGAGAGCAGTGATGCCCCACCCAACCCCCCAAAAAAGGGAGAGAAGTGGAGAGAAGCCCTGTTGAAAAGTGTTACAGAGCTGACTGTATTAATCAACATTTGGGAAAGAAAAACAGAAAAGAAAAAAGGCAAACCTTACCCTTGTTTCACGAGGTTCTTCCGTATGTCTGGGGAGTGCACTGTACTCCAGTCCCTGAACCAGAACTCAGCATGCTATCCCGGAGGTGTCCCAGACGTGGAACCCACAAACAGTGGCTAACACAACGAGGGTGGCTAGTCGGGGCAGACAAGGTGGGCAGGACCAGGTGTTGCAGGTTCGAATAAATGACAATCACCGTAATGTCTTCAACTTTAGAAGATTCTTTTATTTGCTTATGACTGGAGTGTGAGAATCTAAAAGCAGCTCTTTAGCTTGCAGTCCAGAGTGGAGATGATAGCCAGCATATACAGGCACAAAGCTCATCGATCAGGAGTTTTCCCAGAGGGCGAGCAGCTATGCCAAGAGCAGAAAGCAAAATTGATGCTATCATTCTTTAGAGTAAGTGAACATTGCAGGGTCCAGGATTGACTACAGCTTCACAATGGAATGATATTAAAGAATAACAAAATCAATTGCCACATTTGGATTAAAGCATCAAAAAAACAACAACATCGAGATATAAGAAGATTCATTACAATGTCCTGATCTTGGGAACTTAAGAGCATGTTCTAAAACCAATCCCTAGCGGGACTTTCCAAGATGGGATGGTGGATTGTGGCAGTTACATATCTCCTGTCAACTTTGCAGAAGGGGTGGAGTCTAGCCTGTCAATCAGGTCACAGCCCGATGACCTCATTTGGAGGTGCGAAGGAGATAAATAGCTCACTGAAGGCCAGACCCAGTGTCTCCCTGCCTTCCCTTTCCTGCTGTTGAGAGACTCAGAGAGACAGGTGGAGACCCATGCCAGTATTGAGAGGCTTTGACCGCCACTGCATTCCCAAGACCTTCTATCCAGTGGCCTGTGATCTTCCTGCATTCGCCATCAATGCATGTGCTACGTGAGTCTAAAGAGGAATTTATGGATCACTATCAGACTGATGGACTTGATCTGGACTGGGATTTTTTTCTCACATACCATTGCTCTTTTATGTACAGCTCTTTCTTATACACCTGTGAGTGTCTATGAATTTCTTTCTCTAGTCACCCCGAACTAACACAGGGACGGAGGCAGGTTATTCATCGGCCAGCAAAACAGCACCACTTTGGTCAGTTTGGCTCACAGGGACATTTCATGGAGCAGCCTTCTCTTGTGCCTCACGCAGATGAATAGTTTCTTTCTGGCTCTTCCCAAATGCCCTTCCTTTCTGTGCCAGAGGCCACCGTCTGAATCAACAGCGGAGCTGGTTGACCTTGAGTCATCTCCTCCTTCTTTTATCTGTACGCGCTGTCTGGTTGCCAAAGTCCAGCCTGGGCATTGGGCATGCAGATGTGAATCAGACCCACCTCCGGCACTCCAGGAGCTCCCTGTCTGTGGACACCACAGAAGGCCCTAGTGACAGATGGTACATGGGGTTCACACACAGATGTGACGTTCAGAGGGGAGAGAGTCGGGTTCCACCGACTGTTCACTTAGCCGGGAACAGCGTCCTGCCCCACCCCAGAGTCTGTCTTTTCCTGACTCCTCTTCCTCTTCCGTCTTTTACATCTCCTTCCTCCTCCACCTTCTCACCTCCTGTTTCCTTCCCTGGTGTTTCTCCTTTTCTTTATCCTCCTCTCATTCTTCTTCCTAACCCTCCTCCTTTCTGTTCTTTGTCTTCCCCGTTTTATTCTTTCTCTCTCTTTTAAACTTAAAAAAATTGTGAATTAGGTGGGGTTTTACATTTCAGAGAATCAATTGGACGTCCAGCAGTTTAAATGACCTACCAACAACACTCCCCTATTAGCTTATCTTACCCACCCTCGTCTGATTTCTCTCTTATCATTTTCTTTTTTCTAATCATTTGTGGTGGGGGGTATCTTACAGCTCTTAGGACATTCCATACTTCGACTGTATCAACCTAGTTGTCCATAGGTTACCATCATCATTTCTAAAACATTTTCTACTTGAGCCCTCATTTATCTCTTGTAGAATACTATCTCCCCCCTTTTTCTCTCCTTGCTTTTTTCTTCTTCCTTCTCTTTTTGTCTTTCTTAGCCTTTTCCTTTCTCTTTTCCATCCTCTTCCTTCCCTTCTTCCACCACCTCCTCCTCTTGCTTGGATGTGATTACTGACTTTGTACCGATGGTCTCCCTCCTCTGGTTGGTCTGTCTGTCGGTCTTGGTCTTTAAGACTTAATAAATGTTCTCAGGGGATGAGCCCCGGTGGCATAAGTGGTTGAGTGCGGGACTGTGGCTCGCGGGCTTGGCGGTTCAAATGCAGCAGCGGCTCTCAGGAGCAACAATGGGTAGCTCCCATGACCACCAGAGGGCAGTGATGCCCCCCAAAAAAAGACAAACCAAAAAAAAAATGTTCTCCTGAAATGGCATATAAGATTTGAGGTCTCTTTCAGACCCTGAAAAATGTAGGTTGAGTTCTAAAATATAGTTCTCAGCTCCTATTTTATTTATCTTGTTGTTGCAAATATGCCTGGCTGGACATATATGCATTCAGAAGCGCCCACATATGCCATGATTCTGGGGGCAGGGAAGAGAATCCAGATTGAAATGTAACTATCAGAGAAAGTCAGTCTCCGATCCATACATCACGGGTTTGATAGGCACAGTTGTTCAATGACAATTATTATTTATTATAGTAAAGGTATAAAGAGCATGAAAAAGAAAGAAATAATAAGAGTCAGACATATTTCATGGTAGCAGGCTCACCTCCGCCTGTCAGGTCGTCCACGTGGAGGGAGTGGGAAGAGGAATTACATGAGGAAGAGGAGGGGAGAGTGTCAGACACAGATGGGTGAGAGACAGCAGGGGGTGGCAGTCTTTATTGTGCCCAAGCTTATATACTCTTTAGCACCACGCAAGGTGTCTAATTATAGGTAAGGACACAAGTCATAGGAAAGGGTGGTACAATCACAAGAAGGGGAGGGACTGGAGTATACACGTGACAAGGAAGGCGGGCAGAGCTTAGGCTCCATTTGGCATCCTAACGCTCATCCTTGGGTGGGCTTGACCTCTTTGTCTCCCACAAGGAAGTCCTCTATTGGTATGCTCATCAGAAGGGAGTGGACCGACTTTAGGGTGGGACAGGCTAGACAGCCTAATTTGAAGGATCGCTGATAAACCTTGTGAAGAATAGCTCACGACCTACTTCAGTTGACCTCCACGTGAGTAGTCACATGGCATGGTATCAAGCAGCATAAGTTTGGTATCTATCTGGGGAAGACAACTTGGGGAGAAATCGTCCTGTTCCCCACATGTAGCTTACAGACACCCATTTCTTCAGTCTCAAATAGGACAAAGCAAGACACAAGTATCATTTGCATAATGGTGTCCAAGGATGGAGAGCCCAAGACATGGGCAGGACATGGTAAACAAAGGACAGTGTCAAGAAATCATGATTGACAGCTGTTCCATTCATCATGGTTGCAGGTAGGACTTTGGAAGAGGCTGTGGTTGAAAGCCAGCACTATTGTTGACAAGAAAAACTTACACGAGTTGTTAAGGATACTCCAACCAAGACAGCCAGAGAATAACCTAGGACCTCATTTCCACCAAAGGTACACCCAGGCAAGTCCTGAGGGTGAGGCTATCCCTTTCTTGAGATGGCTTGCAGCTGTTGCTCCTTCAAGCCGATGCATAGCCCATCTTGTCACCCTTACTCCCTCCCCTTTCTATTGTATGCACACTCCTAGAGTGTCCACCTCCTATTGCTTGTATTGCCTATGGTACAAACACTTCCTGCTGCACAGGTGTTCACCTGTAATCAGGGGGTTTACACACTCCCTAAGGATTTATGAAACTTGGATCTCTCTTTTCCTCTTGTCTCCCACCTCCACGTGGGCCACCAAGAGGAGCTCAGGTGAGCATGTGTAATATATAATGATATATTATATATGTGATATGTCTATGTACATATATTTATAGGTGAAGCATTAAGGTAGCAGATGGACATTTGGCCTCTACTCAAATTCTCCCTCGATGTAAGAACACTTTGTTCTTTTTTTTTTTTTTTTGGCCATCACTGCTCTCCGGTGATGGGAGTAGGAAGCCCAGCCCCACTGCTGGAATTGAACCTCCGTCCCAGTGGGCCGCAGTCCCGCGCACAACCACTACGCCACCAGGGCTCAGCCCCAGGTGAATATTTTATGGCACCATTATTACAAAGGAAAAAGAAAAGAAAAATGTTTTTCACATCAAAACATAAGGCTTTAAAGACTAAAAGGCCCGGGTAGGATTTGAGGAAGATAGAACAGAGAGGAAAGTTAGGAGTGGAGGTGTGTTAGTCCGGGAAGACGAGAGAAACAAATTCATAAACACACATATGGATATAAGCGTAAGGTTTGTATACAAAAGGAATGGAACATTGAGAAAGCATCCCAACCCAGTCCAGTTCAAAGTCATAAGTCTGATATTAGCCCATATGCCCAATACCAGTCCCCTTCCAACTCACGAAATCACAGGTCAGTGGGTGCAAAATCCCGGTGCTGGCAGGGGTCTCCCCATGGCTCCTCGCTTCCAGGGCTCAGGGTCCATCAACAGCATCCAGTGGTGGTAGAAGCAACTCAGCGCTGGCAGGGGTCTCCACGCGGCTTCTCCAGCTTCAGAGGTCTGGTTCCATCAGGGTAAGGCCATGTTGTGGCTTCTCCTCAAGCTCGTCCAGCATCTTGGACGCTGCCATCTTGTTTTGTCCATGGTTCGTTGTCTCTGAGACTAACTCCCAACAACTGGGGAGATAGCTTTTCATCTCCACCAGGGAAATACCGTGAGAGTTCCCAGAAGTCTCAGGAGAAAGTCATGCCCACACAGAGGCCTCATTGGCTACTCATTGGCTATCTCCAGATTAACAGGCTAGACTCCACCCCTACATTTCAAGCATGAAATTAACATAAGCGCATGACCGCCACAAAAAAATGACTCAAAAGAAGATGGAAATTACAAAGCAATGTCCTTCCTGTTCTGTGCAAGTAGGGTTTTGCTGAAGATAATGAAAAAATGGTTTCAATACTATACCCACAAGGAGCTTCCAGAAACTCAAGCCAGCTTTAGAAGAGGCTATCACGGCTGAAGTACACCAGATGTTGGCAGAAAGTAGAGGCAATCAGAAAGATGTTCACTTGTGCTTTATTGACCATGCAACAGCCTTGAACTGTGTGCATCCTGGTAACATCGAGAAGAATGGGAATTTCATAACAAACAGAACAAACACTCAGAACAAACACTCAGTCCGTTCAAGAGTCTGTCATCCAAACAGAACCAGGGGACACTGCACGGGTTAAAATCTGGAAAGGGGGGGGGGGATGAGCCCCAGTGGAGTAGTGGTTGTGCACGGAACTGTGGCCCACTGGGATGGAGGTTCGATTCCAGCTCCACGGAGCAAAGGCTGGGCCTTCTACTCCCACCACCTGAGGGCAGTGATGCTCCCCCAAAAAAAATCTGGTAAGGGAGGCTTCCAGGTTGCATCTGCTCATCATATTTATTTCATCCCTGTGCTGAGGAAGCAGCCCGAGGAACTGGCAAAGAAAATTGAAAGCACTACAGACTCTCAGAAAAACCAACAAATCTGTCTTGTAGGAAGTACAATCAGAAAGCTCCTTAGAAACCAGGCGAGGAATGGACACAGTGGCTTTAACACTGGTTTCAAATCTCACTGCCACTATGAGGATGACACAGGACCGGGGAAAGTCTCCTTCTCTTGTGCATTTAAAACTCAGCCAAACTCACTGCCATTGAGTGGATTTCAACTCATAGAAACCCTTTAGGACAGAGGAGAACTGTCCCTGTGGGTTCCCAAGGCTGAAACTCTTTTTATTTATTTACATATTCAATACATTTTATTGTGTTTTTTGGGGGGAGGGAATGGCCACTTCATCCACCCATCATACCACTGAATAATTCAATCGTGTCAAGAGGAGTTGTACAGTCATCACCACATTCAATTCGAGCATATTTCCTTCTTTCTTGTATTTGTTGTTATTCGTGTAGTTATTTTTTAAATTGTGGCCAAAAATATACCCAACAAAGGATCTTCCAATTCAACCCCTTCTCTGTGTATAATTCAGCACCCTTGATGACCCTTGTGACCCCTTGAAAAATGATAGATTATAATTATTTTCCTATCTGACACCACCTGCTGTCTCCCTTCACCCACTTTCCTGCTGCCCGTTTCCCTGGGCGGGGGTTATATGTCAATCAAGGGACTATACCTCTTTTGGAGTAGAAAGTTTCTCCTCTCTCCTGAGGAGCAGCTAGTGATTTCGAACTGCTCACCTTGTGGCTGGCAGCCCAACTTGTAACCGCTGTGCCACCAGGTTTCCTCTTAGGTGGCAAGCCCTTTTCTCCCACACTCCGGGATCCACTAACCACCTCCCTACATGAGCGCAAAGATGTGTTTGGTTTTCTGGTTTCTCGATGGCTGCTGTGTGAAGCCCTCAGGACATTGCTGAGAAAACGGTCCTCCAGTGGGGTGAGGGGACCCCAGGCACAGTGGGTGACTTTCCATTTGGGAATTAGACTCTGTCCACTGGGCACTGTGCAACTGCCAGTTCATTGCATGGCAATGGCTGATGTGTTGCTAGGCGACTAGGAGACAGGCCAATCATACGTCAAAGGCAGCAGGACCATGAAAAGTGGGTAAGGTGCATCAGAGTGTCCCTAGCAAGGCAGAGTAGGAAGGCAGACCTGGATCACCTGTTTCCTAAAATTGGCGGGTGCAACGCCTATGGATGATAACAGGATGCTGTCTCTTCAATGCTGGCAGATGATGTCCATGGTTCGGACACCCAAGGAATCCCACCCCCAGGATCGATCCCAATTCACAGCGACTTTATGTAGGGTTTCTGAACACAGGGTGACTGGGGGACTTGAACCACCAGTTGGACGTTGACACTCCAACTCTTAGCCAGGTGAGCAGGACCCCTTCCCTTGGCTGAAAGGTACTGAAAACCCACAGTGACCGTCACATTGGCTCTAGAGATGATTGTGATAGGCAGGTTTCTCTAGGGAACCACAACCAGGATTTATATATATATGAAGATAGGTTTATACAGCAAGAAGGAATGTAACAGCTAATTAGTCCACGCAGCAGTGCAGAGGGCTCAGTATAACGCACTTCAGTGGAATAGTTAATACACTGGAAGTCCTTCAATGCAGGAGGGCTGCTGGGTCCAAGATCCAGGCAGCAGACAGCTGAGTCTTCCATCGCGCAAGGCAGGCAGAGTCCACCCTCAGGCAGCAAACAGCAGAGCCACCCGCCAGCAGTCTGCAGCTCAGGAGCTTAGTGACGCAGACCGGGATGGGACACCTAACACAAGCAAAGCAAGATGGCAGGACCCACGAGCCTGAAGCTCAAGCCAGCAGCGTGGGGAAGCAGGTCTCGTTGGAGCCTCAAGCTCTAGTGACACGAACCGCGGGTTGGCTGTCCCACAGTAGAGTCGCTCACAAGTTGAAGCAGAGAACCAGCTAAAGCAGCCGTCTGCTGGTCCAATCAGCGGAGAGCAAGAGAGAGATGGGCGGGCCTCGTCGAACCATTTACCTCTGTGTCCTCCAATGAAACGGTGGCCTGATGAATCCCACATGTCCCTATTGGCCAGGGTGGCACAATAAACTGGCCTATCTCAATGAGGCTGGTTCTGTGCACTGTGGGGTCTCCGGGAGTCAAAGCTGCCTGGATGGCAAGCGGCACCGTCCACTGCAGGACCGGAAGCTGGTCTTGCTTCTTTCCTCTGGGTCTTTATGGAGACTGGGGCTGCTGACCTGGCTCAGCGGAGGGAAGGAGGCTGTGGTCTTCCCAGGAGCGAGATGAGCTTGCACGTTCATGTTTAGAAAACCACAATGGTTGGTGGAGACCGCTTGACCCAGAGAGAGTCACCTACCCCGGCATCTAGGGGCACAGCCATTTTGGACTTTTTTGTTTTCTTTTTTTCTTTCTTTTTTTTTTTGTGGGCATCACTGCTCTCCGGTGGTGTGAGTAGGAGGTCCAGCCCCACTGCTGGAATTGAACCTCCGTCCCAGTGGGCCGCAGTCCCGTGCACAACCACTACGCCACCAGGGCTCAGCCCTTGTTTTCTTTTTTAATTACCAAATCATTTTACTGGGTGGGGGGGGAGTGTCTAACAGCTCTTATAATAATCCATACATCCATTGGATCAAGCCCATTTGTACTTTAGGTTGCCATCGTCGTTTTTAGTCCTTTTTTTGGGGGGGGGCGGGCATCACTGCCCCCTGGGCCATTATCGTATTTAAAGCATTTTCTTTCTGCTTGAGCCCTTGGTATCTGTTCCTCTCTTTTTAAAAGCTCTTGTTTTCTTAATACAGCTCTGGTGTCATCGAGGGTTGCGAGCCGGCTGCTCGCTGAAAAGTCAGCTGTGGGAAACCACCGGCTCTTTGGGAGAAAGAGGAGGCTTCCTCCTCCTCACAAGTGATGGTCTCTGAAACCACAGAGGCAGTTCTGCTCTGTCCCAGTGGAGTCAGTTGAGTCAGAATGGACCCGAGCGATGGCAGCGAGTGCTTTCCATGTTTCTGTTTAGTGGCTGTGGCAGCCACCTAATCTGGTGTCCATTTGAGGACTAAGAGTATTGGGGTGGAGTCTAGTCTGTTTGTGTTAGTCCGGGTAAACTAGAGAAACTAATCCATAGATACGCACATGGATATAAGGGTACGGTTTATATACAAGAGGAATAGGACATTAAGAAAACATCCCAACCCAGTCCAGCTCAAAGTCATAAGTCCGATGTTAGCCCTTGTGTCTGATACCAGTCTGTAACGTCTCCTTCTGACTCATGAAGTCACAGGTCAGTGGGTGTAGAGTCCCGGCGCTGGCAGGGGTCTCCCCATGGCTCCTCCCTTCCAGGGTTCAGGGTCCATCAACAGCATCCCGTGGTGGTAGAAGCAACTCAGCACTGGCAGGGGTCTCCTCATGGCTTCTCCAGCTTCAGAGGTCTAGCTCCATCAGGGGAAGACCGTGTGGCTTCTCCTCTGATACCTCCAGCTCCTGGGACGCTGCTATCTTGTCTTGTCCGTAATTTGTCTCCCAGACTAACTCCAACAACTGGAGTTAGTTTCCATCAGGGAAATATAGCGAGATTTCCCAGAAGTCTCAGGAGAAAGCCATGCCCACACGGAGTCCTCATTGACTACTTAATGACTATCTCCAGATTAACAGGCTAGACTCCACCCCTATAGCTCAATGAAATTAACATAAGCACATGACTGTCACACTGTTGATCTCAGATAACCAATGAGAACTTTGTGTGGGCATGTTTGCGAATTCTGGGAAATCTGATACTTCCTTCTTGGAAAGAGAAGACACTTGCATTCCCTTGAGACACTCACGCAACTGACATGGCTGGCTTCCTGTGAGACATCCCTGAGGAGAAGCCACATGGACCTACCCCGAAGCAGGACCTTGAGAAGCTGGGTGAAGACCCCTGCCAGCTCTGAGATGCTCACTACGTCACTGGATCCAAAGACTTTCTACCCACTGGCTTGTGGTTGTTCTGCCTTTGACATCCTTGCATGTGTTTTGTGCGTCTGAGGAGGATTTATAGATTGCTATCAGACTTATGACCTTGAACTGGACTGGGGTGGATTGTTTTTCTCAATGGTCACCTGCTCTTGCATATAACTCTCCCTTATATACATATACATGTTTATGAATTGGTTCTCTCTAGTTTACCCGGACTCACGCAGTGGCACAGTGGGTTACAAGCTGGGCCGTTAACCACACATTCAACAGATTGAACCCATCTGCCATTTCTCAGGAGAAACGTGAGGCTGTTTGCTTCTGAAAAGGTTCACCTCAACACCCCAAAGTCACCGTCGGTGAGCTGAGGCCCCCTCATTTCAACCCTAGGGGGCCGGATAGAACTGCCCCTGTGAGGTTCTGAGACTCGAGCTCTTCACAGGAGTAGAAAGCCTCGTCTTTCTTCCACAGAGTGGCTAGTGGTTTTGACCTACCGACTTTGTGGTGAGCAGACCAATGAGAAATCCATTCTGCCACCAGGGAGGCTTAAAACCAGAGTCGGGGCAGGCCTACTCTGCCCACTGGATCACAAGAAGGTCAGTGGACCTGCTGGCAAGTGTTTGAGGGGCACTTTGGGGGTGTCATGATAAGGATTCATGGACTTTATCACCCATATAAGAATTGAAAACAGCTGAGCCCCGGTGGCGTAAGTGGTTGAGTGTGGGACTACAACCCGCGGGCTTGGCGGTTCAAATCCAGCAGCAGCTCTCAGGAGCGGCACAGGGTAGCACCCACTACCACCAGAGGCAGTGATGCCCGCCCCCCCCCCCAAAAAAAAAAAAAAGAATTGAAAACAATGCTGCAGCATTAGAGTTTAAATTCTGAGCACTACACTTGCCAAAGTTGACAGATAACAGTGAAAGCCCCAGATGTGTATTTTGTTGTTGTTTTTTAATTGTATTTTAAAAATCACTTTATTGGGAACTCATACAACTCTTTTCACAATCCATACATCAATTGAATCAGGCATGTTTATACATGTGTTGTCCTCATTCTTTTCTAGACATTTACTTTCTTTTGGGCCCTGGGCATCAGGTCTTCCCTCCTCCCTCCCTCCCCCCACCCCGACACCCTCATAATCCCCTGGTAGATTGTGCACTGCTATTATGTTCATCTCTCACACCAACCACTGTCTCCCTTCCCCCATGTTTTCTGTTGTTCTTTCCCCGGTAGAGCAGTACATAGTTATGTGTCAATCATTGTGATCGGTTCCCCCTTTCTTCCTTCTGCTCCTCTTCTTCCCCCTACCCTTCTGGTATCGCTATTCCCACTCCTGTTCCTGGGTTCTGTGTGTCATGAACTCCCATCCCTTCCTATGCCTGTGTACATGTTCCGGTCCAGTCTGAATGGAGAAGCAGCACTGGGGTCATGGTAGTGGGGGTTGAGGAAGCCTCCAGGAACCAGAGGAACACAGTGTGTTTCATCGATGCTTTACTGCACCCTGGTGACTCATCCTTTCCTGTGGCCCCTCTGTGGGGAGATTGTGCCACTGTTTTTTGCATGGTATTTTTTTTTTAAGTTTAACTGGTCTATAATTTATATCTTACACATTTCAGTAGCTCAGTCATACTAGCTAGCACCTCTCCTTTCTGCTTGTGCTCATTGTTGCCAAGGCCCATTGCCCGCCAACTCCCCCTACCCCGCCCCCAATCTGTCCGTGAGTCTCCACATGGATTCGGCCTCCACTGAATTCCTTCTGATCACGAACTGGCAGTGACCGTAGGTCCTTAAGACGGGGTGTGCCGGCCAGCCAAGGACGGGCAGTCAAGCCCTGGGGAGATTTCCTGGGTGTATCCCTGCTGGGGCTTTGGGGAGCTAGGGTTGTCTAGCTGGGAGTCACATCCTGAGGACCCTGTTCAATCGCAAAAGCTCCTGTGTGTCCCCATCAAGGTCCCACTCCTGCTTCTAAAGCCCTATCTGCAGCTGGGATGTATTGTTCTTCCATCAGTCGGGGTTGGGCGACAGTTTGTAGTTGTTGGTGCATTCCCTGCTCTTCGTGAACCTGCGGGTGCCCATCAAGGGCCTTGCGCTGAGGCTCTCCGGCTTCCAGAGAAACGGTCTTTGCTATTTTGGTCTCGTCTTGGCCCCGTGTAGGGCTTTGCACAGGCTCTCTGTGAATTCTCCCAGAGGGCGGGGTCTCTCTGGGGCCCTACAGGAGCACTGGGTTTGGCTGCTGCCAACATGGTCAGCAGTTCAAAACCACCAGCTGCACAAGCGGCCATCCAGCTCAGAAGCAGCAAAACCCACATGGAAGAAGCACACCAGCTTGTGTGACCACGAGGTGTCCAAGAGATCCAGTGTCAGGCATCAGAGAACTAGAATGATATCACTGTAAATGAGGGGGAGTACAGATTGGTGACCCAAAGCCCATCAATAGGTGAAGCGACATCCTCTTACAGAGGGGTTGCAGGGAGGAGATGAGCCAGTTAAAATACAGTGTAGTGACAACAAAATATGCATCTTTCCTCGAGTTCTCAAATGCTTCCTCCCACCCACTGTCAAGCTCCTGGTTCTACCAGACAAATCCGGCTAGAACAGGGGATGTAGACGGGAGTCGGAAACATGGGGAATTTAGGATAGCTGCTCCCTCAGGACGAGTGATGGGAGTGGTGATACTGGGAGAGTAGAGGGGTGGTGGATTCTGAAACAGGAAACAATTTCAGGGCTCTAGATGTAACCTCCTCTCTGGGGCACGAACAACAGGGAAGTGAGTGAAGGGACATATTGGACAGCGTATGATATGAGAAAACAATAGCAATTTCTAAATTATTAAAGGTTCATAGGGGGAAGGGAAATATGGGGAGCTGGAACTGGGGGCCTAGGTGGAGGGAGGAAGTTTTGAGAGTGAGGATGGCAACAAGGATGCAAATGAGGCCCGTATACAATTGATGTATGCATGGGTCGTGAGGTGAGGTGTATGAGCCCCAATAAAATGATTCATTAAAAAAGGGGAAAGGGGGCTGAGCCCTGGTGGCATAAGTGATTGAGTGCGGAACTGCAGCCTGCGGCCTTGGCGGTTTAAATCCAGTGGCAGCTGGGTAGCGCCCACGACCACCAGAGGCAGTGATGCCCACAAAAAAACCCCAAAAAAACAAACAAACAAAAAAACCACACACACAAAAAAAGGGGGGTGGAGGGGAAGGGGAAAGAGGAGCTTATACCAAGGGCTCAAGTGGAAAATGTTTGGAAATGTGGCAACATGTGTGCAAATGTGCTTGATCCAGATGATGCATTGAATGTTATAAGAGCTGTGAGAGCCCCCAATGAAATCACTGACAAGAAACAAGCCACCAGATGCTCTGTGGGAGCAAGACGAGGCTTTCTGCTGCAGAGGATGATCTCAGAAGCTCACCTGGGCCATCTTAGCCCGTCCTGGAGGGTTTCTAAGAGCTTGCTGTGGCTTTGGGTTGATCTCCTACCACAGTGCCTAGAACCGCGGTGCCAGCTCCAATTCACGGCAATCCCACATGGACCTGAAAACCAGAATTTTCAAAACCCAACCCACAGCTAAGGGGTCAGCGACCCCTCACTGCAGCTGGGGCACCACAGGCTGCAGAGGCAGGCAAACAGACATCCAGCAAATCAGGTGGCTCCCAGGATCGCCAGGCAACGTGACAGGCTGCTTATTCAAGTCCAGACAGCCCAGGTGGACGAGCCACATGCAGGACTCGGGTTTCCAAGACTACCATCTGTTGTTTTTTTCCCTCCAAGCGAAGGTGGTCTTTGGGCATCCGTGGGTTCGCTTTGCTTCAGTGGCTGCGGAACCTGGGAGCTGAAGACAGAGCTGGCGCTGGATCTGCACTGGCAGAGGCCGGGGTGGGGTGGGGTGATGCAGGGTCACCTTGGTGCGCTCTGGGAGCCTACCCCTTCGGTTCTGGAACCACCCGTGGTTCTGGAAGGCCTGTCTGTGGCGCCCGTTCTTGCCTGGCTGTCATCCCATGGAACGGGTGCTTCTCAATGGCTTGCTCCAGGCAGGCGGTCTGATCTTTGGTGAGGATGGTGCTCTTGAGTCTGTCTGCATGCGGCACCCTGGCTCCAGGAGTTGGGGGAGGCGGGCGTGGGGCGCCTCTCCTGGAGCTGACCCGGAGCTGAATCGGCTCCTTCAGCTGGCGACTTCTGCAGTTTTTGACCACAGGGAGATTCTGTCCTCAGCCACCAAGGTGTCTCTGGCAAGTGCTTCTCTGGTCGTGATGCCTGGTTATGGGTCTATAGCAAACGAAGCCTGGAAAGTGTCTCATTGAGAAGTGGTCCAGACTTTCCTCTTTCTTCGGTCTTGGTTTTGCAGAGAATGGGCAGCCTGGTCTTTAGAAGTCGTGCTGCAGATGGAGACGCAGGTCCCAGGGAGAAGAGGGCCAGTGGGAGGCGGGAGGCCTGTGGATTGTGAACCCTCGGCCATCTCTCTATGAGAGCAGACATCTTCGCCTTCCTCCTGTGGAACGGCTGGGGGGTCTGAACCTCAGACCTTCCTATTAGCCGTTGAGTGGTTTCACCACATGTCAGATACCTCTCTCTAAAGTCTTCTTCAGAATCATGCAATGACGCTGAATGCAGAGAGACCACAGGCCAGAGCGTGCAAAGTCTTGTGGATGCACTGGGGATAGAAGCATCTCAGCTCCAGCAGGGGTCTCCGTTGGTGATGCAATGATTGACAGGCTAGGCCCCACCCCTTCGCTCATAATGCCCTTCACTGACAACAGATTACAGAACTACCACAGTCATTATGAATCATCGCCGATGCGATGGCATTGAGTCTTAGTCAAGTCTATATAAAACCAATAACAAACTCCTGTCCTCAAGCCGATTTCAACTCAGAGCGACCCCATAGGACAGAATACAACCGCTCATTAGAGTATTCGGCATGTTAAGTCTTCATGGAAGCATCTAGCCTCATCTTCCTGTTCCCAAGGAACAGCCAGTAGACCTAACCCACCCATCTTTTCGTGAACAGCCCAGGGCCTGACCCACAGAGCCACCAGGGAGCTTTAAGTGTATCTTTAGCTGTTTGCTTCTACGCACGGAGTCCTGAGTCAGGAAGACATCAAGGAGACAGGGCAGCAACATGTCATTAGGAAGGCAGGAAAAGAGAGAAACACGACAGTGACGTCGGAAGAGACTCTGAAACTTGCTCTTGAGCTACGGAGAGCAGCCAAAGCAGAAGGAGGAAAGGAAGAAGCCCCGGTGCTGCCCAAAAACTTTTCAAAGGGGCAGCTCAGAAAGACAAAATAAAGTCTTATCATGAAATGTGCCAAGAGCTGGAGTCAGAAAACCCCAACGGAAGAAAAGGCTCAGCACTTCTCAAGCTGAGAGAAGGGGAGAAGTCAAGCCTCGAGGTGCACTATTGAAGGATTCTAGGGGTTCTGTTCTGTCACACACAGGGTCGCTCTGAGTCGGAATCGGCTCTGGGACACCTAGCGACAACATGGGCAACCTATTAAACACTACAGGAAGGACCCAATCAGATGGAAGGAATATAGAATCACTGTCCGAAAAAAAAAAAAAAAAGTAAAACGGTGTGTTAGGCGAGGCAGACAAGAGAAACAAATCCAGAGACACAAAGAGAGAGTTTTATATCAAAGAGTAATTGTATATGAAGAAAACATCCCAACCCAGTCCAGATGAAGTCCCCAAGTCCAATATGAGCCTGTATGTCTGATACTAGTCAGTAAATGCCTCTTTAGACTCATGCCACATAGCAAATGCAGGAAGACCACAGGTCTGTGGGTGGAAAGTCTTGTGGCACAAGTGGCGGTGGGAGCATCTCCAGGACTCTGGCCGCCATCAGCATGGCTCCCTGTGGCTTGAAACAGACAGAGAGTGCGGTCCTTCTCCCAGGAGACAAAGAGGAAGTATCCAGAATCCTTCTGGTGTCCTTGTTTCCTGATTGACAGGGTAGACTCCACCCCTACATTCTATTTAGCAAGTGGACGAGAAATTATGCAACCACCGTGGATGGCTGTTGCATTTTTCAAATTTTGAGCAGTCACACAAACAGAATAGCTGCAAAGGGATGAGCGTGATGATCTCGCTTACAGGCTATCCACCTAAGCCAGTGGCCTCAACCTGTGGGTCGAGACAGCCTTTCACAGGGATGGCCTGATTCATAACAGTAGCAAAATGTCAGTGATAAAGTAGCAACGAAGATGACTTTATGGTTGGGAGGTCACCACCACATGAGGAACTGTGGCGGCATGTACAAGGTTGAGAACCACTGACCTAAGCAAATAGGCACAAACTAAAACTTATTAGTGGTAGAAAGGAGAGGGCGCAGATTTGGCAAGGAGAGGACACAGCTTAGGAAGCTCGTAAGGGTATGTTAACGGTGGTGGGACCATCTGGAGAAGGACAGTAAGGATGGCGGCATAATTTAGAAGAATAGAGCAAATATCCCTAAATTACAGATGCACAAATGGTGAGGATGATGGGTGCTCTGTTGGGTACGTTTTTAGCACTTTGGGGTTGTTGGATTTCGGTTGGAGGAGGCAGGGAACTTATGTGTATATGACATTGGATGAGGTAAACTTCTGCACATAGCCATGTTCTGCTTTAGGATGAGACTCATTGACCGTTTATTGGCCGTCCCGTTTCAAACCCTTTGGATTGTTGTTTCAATACCTCGGTGGAGGAGGATGTTCCTTTGTATGATGTTTTAGTCCGGGTAGACTCGAGAAACAAATTCATAGAAAGAGTTTTAGATACAAGAGGATTTGAGCATCGAGAAAACATCCCAACCCAGTCCAAGCCCATAAGTCTGATACCAATCTATAAAGTGCTTTTCAGACTCAAAAACACATGCAACAATGCCAAGTGCAGCATGGTCACAGGCCAGTTGGGTAGAAAGTCTTTGGATCCAGTGGTGTTGTGAGCATCTCAGCGCTGTCAGGACTCTGTATGTGGCTTCTCCAGGTCCATGATTCTGGCTGCATCAGGATAGGTCCATCTGGCTTCTTCCTCAGGGACGTCTCTCAGGGAGTCAGCCTTGTGTCTTGTCAGTAGAGTGTCTTCAAGGGAGTGAGCAGAATGAGAGACTGTCTCCCACCTGCAAGAAGGAAATGCCAGAGTTTTCCCAGAATCCTCATGTAGCCAGAGCATGGCTACAACGTGGATACAAATCAAGACTTAAGACGACACACTTGGGTCAGCGTGGTCTGTACACGGTCCATGTAGATTCTCAAGGAGGTGCAAACCTTCCTTGAGTGAGTGTCTACCCTGGAGGCTGTTTGGTCCCTATTCTTTGCTTTATAGATTGTATTTTTTAGGTATTATTTTTGTGGGTATCACTGCCCCCTGGTGGGAGTAGGAGGCCCAGCTTTGCTCCCGGAGAGCTGCTGTTGGATTTGAACCGCCAACCCAGTGGGTTGCAGTCCTGCACACAACCACCACGCCACCGGGGCTCAGCCCTATAGATTGTATTTTTACAGCACCAGATGACCTGGTTTTTCAGTTAATATTGTTTTCAAGAAGTTGTTTATCAAACTTAAAAATATTCTGAGTACATGCAACCAGTCACGTATTCTCAAATTTGAGCACAAATAAAAAGAGGGGACACAGCTTAGTTCCTCAATATCTGTCTGAGCGAGTTGTAGCCCTCTGCTTTCTTTCATATTCATTCCGTGAACTTCTTGTTCCTCTGCATCTCCATTCATTTATAACAACACCCTCGGGGGAAGGCCATGCCTGCAGCAGCCTCCTTGACTGTGACCCGATTGTCAGGCTAGACTCCACCCCTTCACCCTTAATCCTCTCAAGTCCCAAATTGACCCCAGATAATGGTAACTACCACATATGGCTAGTCTGTCCATCGCTTATTTCATTCTCCTTCAGATGGACATTTAAATGGTTTGCCACATTTCACCATTGAATCCATAAGACCTGCATCCACCAACTGATGATGTTCCTACATTCTTCATTGTTGCATGATGTGGGAAAGAGAAAGACTTCTCTCAGGTTGTCTCCCCCAAATAGATGCCAAACTTAGCGAACGTGGCAAATGACTATACACTTGGAAGTCAACCGATGTTGATCAAGGATTATTCTCTCTAAGGGTTGTTAGCCATCTAGGGCAGTCAGACTGTATAGTCTGTCCCTAAGTAGGGTCCACTCCCTTCTGACTGCTTCCTTGTAGGATCCCCGGGAGGTTAGGCCCATGCGAGGATGATCAAGGTTAAGGCCGCCATCACAAATCTGGGATCCACCCTTCTTGTCACTTGCTCTGGGTCCTTCCCCTTCCTGTCACACTGTGTCTATTGTACATCCCCTTCCTGTGACGTGTGGTTACCTGTAATCATGCTCCTGAAGTAGCTCTAAATCTTGGTTATAAACTTGAGCCCTCTGGAGCTCTCCAGCTCTCTCTGGCCCCCTGGCTTCCTGCCCTTTCTGTGCGTGGACCTGCCTGTTGAGATCATGGCCATCCGGGAGGGGAGCGTGCTGCCATATAATGTGTCTGACTCTGTTACTTAAATCTCTCTTCTATCTCTCATCATTCCTACGACTTTACTATCATCTTTACTTATTATTGCTGTACAATTGTGCCTACCAGACGTGTGATGATGTCTTAGGGGCTGGCTCCCCTGACAGCACGAGGCTGCGTGAGTCTGTAGCAGGGCTTTTGGACTAGTATCGGACCGATGGACTTGATGCGGATATATTTGTGTGTGTGTGTGCGCATAAAATTACTTCTTAATATAAAGCTCTCTCTTGCAGACACATAGATGAGTGTCACTGGATTCGTTTCTCTAGCCAACCCAGCCTGACACAAGGCTAGGAGTTGGAATTCAGGGCCCTGTCTCTAGGGGCCATCTCTCCCCCTCTGTTGGCTTTTGGGGATAGTCCTTGTTTCTCTTCAGCTCTTGTTGCTCCCTTCTCGAAGGGTCTGTGTGGTGCGGCATGTCTTCCCTCAGCTGAGCATTCTTGCTTCCCCTGTTCTTCTTTTTTTTTTAATATCTTACAAGCGATTGATTGAGGCCATCGCCTGCACTGGTGTCTTCCTTGAGGCACACAGCACCTGCCATGATCGGGCTGCAGCATAACGCCTGAGCGGGTGGAAGCGCACGGAGGCGATGTCTCCTTCTGTTGGGTAAAGGATTGCGTGAGTCAAAACCAACTAGACCACACCCAACAGCAACAACACCAAGTAGCTCCAGGAACACTGTCTAGTCACAGAACAAAGACATCTCCTTCCCAAAGGTCTAAGATATTAAGCGATGCAACACTGAGGTGTCCTCGATTCATGTATCCCTGCTGACCATAATTCCTGACACGATATATTATAATTCTGAACTCTAGGTCTGTGGTAAGAATCCCACTTGGAAGAAAGCACTCTGTTATGTTAATAGATCGGATTCCAGTGGGAATTCCAGTTTTGTAGTATATGCGCCCAACCCTACCCTTTATTCCCCTGGTCTTATGGGCGGCTAAAAGACATCAAAAATCCCACGCTTCTGGTAAAGCTATTCCTCTGTGTCTACGAGCCGTCAGAAGCAGAGGCCAGGAGAAATCCCAGCATCGTGGAAAGCTGGAGCCTGTTCGAGATCTCTGTCTGAAGTGGTGTCGGCTGCAGCAGCGCTGGGACCAGGGGACAGAGCCAAGGAGCCAGGCAGAGACCAGAGACTGAGGCAAGGGGACCCTGAGACAGCAGAAGAGCAGAGCTGGGACTTTGAGACTGTGAGGCAGCCCGCCGGCTTCCTGGTCCACGGAGGAAGCAGCCACCGGACTGCGTGGCCGGGAAGCTGAGGATCGGAGAAAGACTTGCCCGGCTGGCTGAGGACAGATATCGCTGTGGACTGATAACGGTCTCCTTACTGTCCACTGATCCTGACTAGTGGACACCCATCGACTTCCCTAAGACACCACAAGTTGGGAGTTTTGTTGGCCAATTCTGTATGGCCACCATGGTCTCATGCAGTTGGAAAGCAGAGTGTTGTGGGAGAGATGGGTGATTTCAGATGGGTAAAGAGGGGTGGGGGAGAGAGGAGAGGCCGATCTGATCTCTGCTTGTCAGTAGTCCAGAAGCCAGTGACGGCCTCCATGCTGGCTGGACGCAGGCACACCATTTAGGGGGACGTGGTGCGATACAAAGGTACTGCTGCATCCAGCGGGACTCACAGTGACCCTGCGCCCGACAGAACCAAACTCCACCCGGTCCCGCGTCACCCTCACCAACGTCATGCCCGAGCCCTGTGGCAGCCTCTGTGGCACTCCACCTCGGGGGAAGGTCTGCTAAGGCTCTCGGGGGCAAACACTGACTGTCCACTTGGAGGTCAACTGCTCAAAGGCTATCTGCCTGAGGGCTATCCGTCATCTAGACCAGGGGTCGGGAGACTCTCGAGACTGAAGAGCCAATCCTGTCCCTCCTCACAACTTTAAAATCACTCCAGAACCTTAAATATGCTTTTCCAAAGGACGTCGCCGCGATCTGAAGTAATAACCTTCCAAGGTTTTCAAGGTCACTTGAAAGAGCCACAGTTTGCCGACCACTGACCTACAGCCATCAGACCCTACCATCTGTCCCACCCTAAGTAGAACCCACCCCTTCTGAAAAGGATCATGGATGGTTCCCCTGAAGGAGAGCCCAAAGACACCGAAGGTCAAGCCCACTCTGGGACAACCAAGCTTAGGCCACCATCTTGACTGTAGAGCCTCCTATCTTGCGACGTGCATGCCTTCCTGTCATGTCTAGATCTGTTGTATGACCCCTTCCTGTTACGCATGTGGTTACCTATGATTAGGGGGACTTGCACACCCGCACGGTGTATATAAGCCTTGGTTGGGAATACATTCTCTCGCTCTGCGTGGACCTGGCTCCTGAAGTCGTGACGGCCCCCGAGGCAAGTGCACTTCATGGTCTATCTTGGCTCTTTGGTTTCACGACTCAAGGACACAGCCGCTCCTTGGACCTGTTCAGTTGTGGATGCTGGTACCCCACACCCTCCCACCATTCATCTCAACTCCAGGCCTCGCACACACAGCATTTCCCTGACCCCCCCCCCCCAGCCCTCCCTCTTCCCCCGACCAAGTCTTACGCCGTGGTTGGGCTCATAGTGACACTACAGGGATTCTGAGACTGCAGACCATGTTAATGGGAGCAGACGGCCTCACCTTTCTCTCAGAGAGTCCCTGGTAAGTCTGAACCACCGGCCTTATGGTTAGCAGCACCACCCCTAACCCAGGGCACTCTCAGGGCTTCTTCGGCTGGGTCTTCTAGATTCACTGCCTTCAAGTTAATTCTGACTCATAGCGGCTCCATGGGGCTATTACGCACCATTGAGTTTGTTGCACCCTCCGGTGTCCTCCTTGTGCACAGCAGAACAAGGCCTCCCCCAGTCCCTTGCCCTCCTTTTGCCCTGAGCTTGGGCCTATAGTTGCAGCGCTGGTGTCTGCGTTAGTCTGGGTTGACGAGAGAAACAATTCCAGAGAGATACATAGGTGTAAAAGACAGAGATCTCTATCAAAGCGTCATGATATCTGAAGAACACAATCCGTCCAGTCTGTATCCAGTCCCTAAGTCTGATATTAGCTCATATGTCTGATACCAGTCTATACGTTCTTCTTCAGACTCATGCAGCACATACTATGAAGCCAAAGGCAGGAAGACCACAGGAAGGCCAGTGAATGGAGAGTCTTGGGGATCCCGTGTCCATGGAAGCATCTTAGCCCTGGCTGGGGTCTCCACACGGCTCCTCCAGCTCCAGGGTTCTGGCTCCCTCAGCGTAGCTCCCTGTGGTTTGTCGGCAGGGAGACGAGTAGAGAGTGTGTGGGTCTGGCCTCCAGGAGCGATTTATCTCCTTAGGGCCTCCGAAGGAAGTTATCATGCTGCAACCTGACTCACAGGCTAAACCCCACCCCTTCACTTCATAGTCTCAAGTTGACACCAAATTATGCAACTCCCACAAGGGGATGGACAGCGTGGCTGCAACAATGGACTCTCAGACAGCTGCTGATTGTGAAGGGGACAGGACCGTGCCATTCTGTGGTCTAATCGCGTGACAGCCCTGGGTTCTCCCATTCCATCATTCTTTTTTTGTTTTGTTTTGTTTTGTTTTGTTCATCACTGCCCTCTGATGGTGGGAGTAGGAGGCCCAGCCTTTGCTCCTATGGAGCTGCTGTTGGAATTGACCCACCATCCCAGTGGGTCGCAGTCTCGCGCACAACCACTATGCCACTGGGGCTCAGCCCCCATCATTCTTTAAAAAGCAGACAAAGCAAAACCCACAGCATTGAACGGATTCCATCTCCTAAAAACCCCATCGGCTAGGGTCGACGGGCCCCTGTGGGTTTCCAAGACTGCAGCACTTTTATTTTTTAAAAACCACGCGACTCCTGCACACCTGTGACAACGATCCGTATTTCAATTAGATCGCGGAAAATCGAACCATGGCCGCCACCGTCTTTTTCATAACACGTTCTTTCTGCTGGGACTCCTTCACGTTGGCCCCCCTTACTCCCTGCCCCCAGTTCCCTTATTATACTATCTTACTATATTGTTATGGCTATTAGACTTTTATTTTCATCTAGTTTATTTATTTAAGTCTCCATCAGTGAGTTTATTTATTACAGAGGTGTGTTTTGCTTTGTGGTTTTGGCCACGGTGTGGCCACTTTCTAGGGAGCAGGGTTCCCGGGGCGAGTGGGAGCCTGTCCTGGAGCTCAATGTCATGGGCCAAGGATTGAAACTGTTGGTGGGTCCTGCCCTGCCTTCCTTCATCATTAGAAGTAACTATTTCACAATATATAATGACACGTGCTTTCATTACGCTCCATTTGTGAGAGTGAAAATGCATCCTGCCTATCAGACATGTACAGGACGATTCATCACAGTTGCAAATTGACAGTGATGAAGTAGCAAGGAAAATAACTTTATGGTTGAGGGGGGGGGGGTGGTCACCACAACATGAGGAACTGTATTGAAGGGTCGAGGCATCAGGAAGGTTGAGAGTCTCTGCTATGTCAGGTGTCCGAGGCCGTACACTTTTACAAAGGAAGCCCTAGGGAGACATCGAGTTACAGCCAAACTGCTAACGTCAAGGTCACCAGTTGGAAACCGCCTTGGGGTCAGTGGAAAGAAGGAGAGTCCCTCCTGATCAGAGTCAACTCGATGGCGATGTCCTGGGACTTGGAAGTCTTTATGGGGACAGACAGCCTCAGCTTTTTCCCATAGAGCAGCTGGCGGGTTTGAACCACCCCCTTTTTTGATTAGCAGCCCTAATTTATCAGGACTTCTTATCAAGTTCATGCAGGACAAACTGACAGATGAGTGGGTTCAGGAGAGATTAAGGGGGGAGGGAGGTGGGGTCTGCTGGAGAAGGGGAGGAAAAGTTTACTCCTGGGAGTTGGGGGAGGGGTTGGGAAGGAAGTGTAAGTTCAAGGACCTCGCTGCCATGGAGTCCGTAGGTTAGATGAGGAGTCTTGGTGGTGGCATGGTCATCCATTGAGCCGCATTCCCCAAGGATAGCCGTCTGAAACCACCAGCAACACTGCTGGAAAACAAATGGGCTGGCTACTCCCGTCAGGGGCCACGGTCTGAAGCCTTGAGTCTTGCAGCCACCCGATGGAAAAACCAGAACAGGTAGGATCTTCTTTGGCCTTGACATTCTTTATTGTAATTTTGTTAACTGTTTGTTTACATTTTTTTCTTTTTGTTCCACCGAAAGGATGGGGCTCGGTTTTAACAGTTAGAAGTGTACAGGTTACTTTGTTACAATATAACTAAATGCGATTGGGAGGAGGGGGAGAGCAATAAGCTGATACCAAGAGCTCAAGTAGAAAACGAATGTTTTGAGAATGGTAATGGCAACAATGTACAACTGTGTCTGACACAGTGGCTGTATGTGTGCATTGTGTGAGCCCCCCAAAATGATTTTTAAAACCCCCTAAATGCGTACGGAAAGGGGGAGACAAAGCGCTTCAGTCTCGGAGAGTGGAGCTGTCCCGCGAAGTGCCTGCCAGACACTGCAGATCTTTCTGGAATCAGATGGCGACATCGCTCTCCCGTGGAGCTGGTGACAGCGCTGCACCTGTCCGGTCACCTGCGAAGGTGTTAAGGGCTCCTGGTTTCTCAGCGATCCGGGCGAGGGAGAGCGCCTGGCTCCTCCGATATTGTTCCTTCAGCTACGTCCCTATTGGTTCCGATCTCACATTCATTTATTCAGCCATAAATATTGATGAAGCGCCTACTAAGCGGCTCTCGCATTGTTCCACGGGCAGGGGGACAAGCCGAACAAAGACCTAGGTCTCCGCGCGGAGCCCACAGTTCTAGGTGGGGTTGCCAGCGATGGCTAATTACGTTACGTTACGCAGGGGCCATCCCAAAGGGGAGGGGGGTGCCCCTAGAGAAGCGCCCCGAGAGAGAGGGACACCTGTCTACCAAAGCTCCCCCAAGCCCACATCCCCATCTTCCTCTTTCCGACTCGTTCCTATCTGGAAGAAGGCACTCCAGGGTGGGTGTGGGTGTGTGTGTGTGAGAGAGAGACAGAGAGAGAGAGACAGAGAGAGTTTTTAATTAAAAAATGAAACGGGCTATGTGACAGGAAAGCGGGCAGCTTGCTAAGGAGGGCAAGAGAGGTAGGAGTCCTTTGTGCCCAGGCTGGGTTGTCAATAAAGTTTTGTTGCCTAGGCAACCCAGGCCTCGCTGGGCGGGGCGATGGAGGTGCGTGCGCATCCTCATCCTAGCTTTTTTTGTTTTGTTTTGTTTTGTTTTTTTTAACCTGCACCCGCACCCTCCTTTTCTTGCTCCCCACTGTGGACGCAGGTTTCATCAGAGAAAGAAGAGGAGGTCTGCTGACGGGCGGAGACTTTAACCAATGAAAAGGCGAGTCGTTTCAAGGCCAGCCAATCACATGCGACCAGTAGATTCGGCACTTTCCTCTGGGACCCGAATAACCTGACCCAACCCGAGCTTAGCCCGGAGCGACAGCGCTGTGGGCCAATGAGGGCGCCCACTGCGAGCCCCGGCGGCGGCGGAGGCAGGGTCGCGTCTCCATGGCCACCGCGGAAGGACAGCCTCGTGAGCCTGTAGCAGTAGTTGGCGGGTCCTGACGGCTGCGCGGGCGTGGCGGGGTTTTGTCGGGGCATTGGCGGGGGACGGGCTGGCGGAGCCCGAGTGCGCTTGAGCCAATGGGAGAGGCGCGAGCTCCATAGCGACGGAGAAGTGGCGGCGGCCTTGGCCAATAGAAAGCCGGGATTCTCGCGGAGGGGCGGGCCGGGCCCGGCGGGGCAGTCTAGAGGCGCGGCGACCGCATCTGACGAGAGCTGGAGGCGGCAGTGGGAGGTGGTGGTGGCGGCGGCGTGTGCCCCTGAGAAGGAGGAGGAGGAGGAGGAGGAGGAGGAGGAGAAGCGGGTGAGGGGCGGCGCGGGACCCGACCTTTGAACCCCCTCACAGACCCCGCTCCGCGTCGCCTTGGCTCCTAGTCGCCCCCAACCCCGACTGTTCCCGACCCCGCGGGGCCCTGGGCGCGGACCGGCGCCTCACCTTTCGGCCCCGGCCTCCTCTCTGTGTCCCCAACCCCTTGCCTGTGACTCCTGGCCAGCCCTGTCCCTGCAGCCTCTGGCCCTGCCCGGCACCCCTAGCACCTCCCTCGGACTTTCAGGACCCTCCCTGCCCGCCCCCCGCCGTCTGAGTCCTCGGGCCCCTTCTCAGACCCCCGCCCCCCCACCCGTCCCCGGGCCCCTCCTTTGGCCTCCAGCCGCCCTGTAGGAAGACGCTTCCAAAAGTTACAGGAAATGTGCCGTTCCATCGGCCCGCGAACTTTTGGAGTCCGGGCTTAGTGGCCCCTCGATCGTTCCCTCTGGTGGATCTTTCCGGAACTTTCCCGGGGACCCCAGGGACTTGCTGGGGTCCCCTTATGCCCTGTGGGCCTCTGGCTGGACCTCTAGGACTCCTCTGGACAGCCCCCCCGCCCAACACATACACACCCTGGGCCCTCCTGCCAGTCCTGGGCAATTACTGCCCGCCAAGGACCCTCCCGGCACTGCAGGCCGCCCGCGACCCTCTGGCACCCCGAGATGTCCCCTCTGTCCTCCCTGCACCGCAGGCGGCTCCTGGGCCCTTCTGCCGGCCTCTGACCCAGTCCCTCCGGTGGACCCTTCTGGGGATCCTCCCTGTGCCGCCCCCCACCGCCTCCTCTTAGCACCCCAGGCCTGCTTAGCACCCTCAGACACCCCCTCTCCAGACCACATCCCCGGTCTTTCAGCTCACGTGACTCCTATTCTTGTCCCAGCCCCTCCCCCGGGCCTCCCAGTCCCTGCTGGATCTCAGTCCACTCCTTGCCCCTGTCCATGCCTCCCCCC
>PVJH01025631.1:0-31231 GCA_004026705.1 Nesogale talazaci
GTGCTGAAACCGACATCTACACTCTTCAGAAGGGTATCCAGAGTTGAAAAGTCTAATTCAAAGACTGACTTTAGAGAAAACCTGATAAGCCAGGTAAATTCAAAGCAGAGAAGTCAGTTCAGAGACTTATGGTGATGGGGGGGCGGGGAAGGGGAGGTGGTTTCAAGTGCGTTATTGTGATTGATTTTCTCAAAGGACACTGAACTATCCAGGAGGAGGCTTATTGGGAAGACGTTTGTGGAAAATTGAAAATTATATTGGTGAGGAAAACAAGTTAGGAAAGTTGCGCTTAAGAATTTATTTGCACGTTGACAATACACCTGCTGGTTCTTTAAATGTAGACTATCATAGAAGGATTTTGCTTGGATACCATCTCTCATACACCCTACAGTCTTTATCTTGCCTCTTCAGACATTTTTTTTATTACCTAAACTCAAAGAACATTTATAAGAAACATGATTTGCGTTCTCTGAGAATGCCAGAACTGCTGTCTTGATGTGGTCTCATTCAAAGAGTGCCAAGTTGGGGCCCGGAGTGTTAGAGACATAGAAACACTGCCTTCAGAAGTGAATATTTTACTAGATGGAGGATATTTCAAGAAACAAAGATTTCACATTTTGGTATTTTTGTTTCGTAAGGTTTTCTATTATTTTTTTCAGTAATGTTTTTCAATGCTACCCTCAATTATGCATACGTATAGGGGTCCTGGTGGCTTAGTGGGTCTCATGTTCAACTGCTAACAGTAAGGTCAGCAGTTTGAAACCACCCTTTCCTCCTTGGGAGAAAGATGAAGCTTGTTAACTCCTGTAAAGAGGTAGCCTTGGAAACGTCCGAGGCAATTCTACTCAGTCCCATAGGTTCGTATGAGAAAGGAAGTATGTATACATAGTACAGAGAACAGATATAATATGAAATTGTTGAAACTTAAAGCAACAAGATGTTTGAGAATAAATTGGATAGAAGATGTGAAATATTCCTACACTAAAAATTACAGAATATGGTTGAGAAAATATAGTTGAGTAATTATATATATATATATATATCATGAATATAGTTGAGCTAAATATACCATGTTCATATCTTAGAAAATAATGCTATGAGATGCCATTTATCCTACAATGTATCCATAGATTGAGTGAAATTCCTATCAAAAGCTCAGAAGACCTTTATTGGTAGCAATGACAAATTGGTGGGAACGTTTACACAGAAAGGTGATCTAAGGTTTTTCAGAGATGAGAAACGTTGAGCTTTTAAATTAATAGGTTTTATTTAGGGATATGAGGTTTATAGAAAACGAGAGAAAAAAGTAGGGGAGATGAAAGAAATTTAGGATAGTCACATAGAGGAAAGTTAGAGTCAGCCCTTTGTCTGAAGCCAAGGAGACTAGCCAAGGGAAGGGATGAGGGAGGACCGAAAAGGATAGCTAAAGCAGACACATCCCCCAGACTGCACTGAATTTCGGCAAAGATTGAGTTAATGAACTCACAGAAAGCAAGAGTGCCAAAAAGAGTGAGAAAAGCGGCCAGAAAGAGCAAGAAAGGTAGACAAAGAAGTTTCCCACATTGAAAAGTGTCCGGGAGAATAATTTATTACCATTTAGATAGGAGGAGTCCAGCACATGTTTCTGGTTGGGTCTTTGCGCACAACAGGGCCAGGCGCTTGCATCGCTGGAGTGATGTCACTTGGCTGGGCAGGACAGGGAACTTGGTAAATTAAGAGAATGGCTGGGGCTGCTGCCTATCAAGCTGTGGTCGGATCCAATGGTTAATGTTCTGAAGTAGTCAAAAATCTTATTTAAAAGAACTAATTAAAAAGATCTGCACTACCCAATTTCAAGATGTAGGCAAATTGACATGAGGACAGTCAACTTGGTTTGGGGGAGGTTTTTATATAGTTGGCCAATTGATTTTACTAAAGCAGTGGGGGCAATTTAATGAGAAAAGGGAACTGATATAAATTCTGGATACATAATAAAAAAAACTTTGACATCAGCTTCATCCCACATGCAGAAATTAAGAGGAATAATAAGTCTGAACATAAAAATGAATGCTCTAAAGCATCTTGAATCAACATTAGATGAGCTCTACATTATTTGGTTAGACAACTGTTTCTTAGAAAAGATATCAAAAACACTAAGCATAAAGGAAAAAAATGATAAATCACACTTTATAAGAACTTAAATTTTCAGCTAGTCAAACGGTGATAGCCCTCAATAATTTTTTAAAATTTGTTTTTGAATCTGTAGTAAACCCTCTAAATCTAAAATAATATTTCGAAACTCCCACAAGTATGGGAAATCCAGAATGCATGCTTCACTAAGGAGGTGTCTGGTTGACCAGCATTACATGCGAAAATGTTCAACAATGCCAGCTATCAAAGAAATGCCAAAGAACTACATAGGAAGACATCATTCACCCAACTCGAGTGACTGAATTTTAGAAGACAAGTGACATCAATTGCTGATGAGAATGTGGATGAAAGATCTGTCTCTTACTATGGTTAGATAACATTGAAAATAGTTCGGTAGTTTCTTATAGAGCTATACTTCTGCTTTCTGACCGATGAAGTTCACTTCTAAGAATTTAAAAAAAGTAACTATATCTCATTGGAAACACCAAAGAAACAAATGATCCACTAAAAAAGGGTGAAATATTTGAATAGGCATTTTCACCCAAGACAATATTCAAATAGGTGACAAGTACATGAAAAGATGTGTTAGGGTGGGTTGATTAGAGAAACACATCAGTGACACTCATAGATGTGTAAGAATGAAGTTTTGTATCCAGAAATCACTATGTGACCAAAAAAAAGTTAAAACAAAAAAAAGTTATATATGGGAAAACATTCCTGCCCACCTCAACTCAAGTCCTTAGTCTGATAGTAGTCCCAAGTGCCTCTTCAGACTCATGCAGCTGTATGCAGTAATGCAGAATTCAGGAACATCACAGGCCAGGCTGGTGGGTGCAAAGTTGTGTGGATTTAATGGTAGTGGCAACATCTCCAGAAGTGTGACGACAACTAGTTTCAGCCAGCAGGAAGGTGAAGACAAATGGGTAGGGTGGTGAGAGAGGTGTGCCCCCAGGCCCTCCTTAGAAAGCCACATTTACAAGGAGTCACTAAGCTGTGACCTAATTGACAGGCCAGATTCCAACCCTACACTGTTAAACATCTTTAAGGCGACATGAAATTATCTAACTACCACAGAGAGATCAAAATCAAAGTCACAATCCGATCCCACTAGGATATCTAAGATTAAAAAAAAAATGTTTAAAACATGGTGGTTGGGCTGAGCCCCGGCGGCATAGTGGTTGTGCGCGGGACTGGGGCTCACTGGGTTGGAGAGTCAAATCCAGCAGCATCTCTCCAGGAGCAAGTCTGGGCCTCCTGCTCCCACCACCAGAGGGCAGTGATGCCACACACACATAAAAGCAAACATGGTGGTGAGGATGTGGGGAAATCAGATAACCATCACTGGTGGGGAATGAAAACATGGCACAACTGTTGTGGAAA
Organism: Nesogale talazaci; assembly: GCA_004026705.1. Taxonomy (NCBI): domain Eukaryota; kingdom Metazoa; phylum Chordata; class Mammalia; order Afrosoricida; family Tenrecidae; genus Nesogale; species Nesogale talazaci. The sequence goes on from PVJH01025631.1 coordinate 3,511, forward strand.
ACAGTGTGGTAGTTCCTCAACCAATAAAAACCAAGACTATCTTATGACCCAGCAATCCATACCCAAAGGACTTCAAAGCAGGCACACAGCAGACATGCTCAGATCACCATTTGCTGTAGCCTCTTGCACAATACTAGTTATGTTAAGGGTTCCCTTCTGAAGGATGCCACACAGCTAAGGAGAGAAGACTCTTATCAAGGAAACTAGAATTTCATTTTTGCCATATGTAGGTTATTTGTAGTTATAGATGGACTCTGCAAACTCTGCATCTGCTTTTAACTCTCGGGTAACTTTAAAGCCTGGATTTTACCCTCTAAGAATATTTCATAGTGTAACTTAATCCATTAAAGCTCCGTGTGTGTAATTATTTATAAACTACATAGAATTCATTGTGGACATGCCCATTTATGAAAAACCACTAACTCTTATCATGGGAAGCTTCCTATTTTTCTGCAAACTTCTGGTGAAAGAGAATATTTCAAATCCGTACAACTTGTCTGATGTATTAAACAAAAAAGACAAGATGCTAGTTGGCACGTATAAGAAAAGATCATGTACAAGTAAAACCACCCATGTACTCCCTTTTCAATGGCTTACATTGACAAAATTAGAGGTGCTCTAATAGACAGATTTCATAATATTCAGCCAAATCAAAAGGGGAATTAGGAATGCATTATATTATCTTATTAGGGCTTACAGATTTATTTCAGCATCACAAATGATATGTTTCCTTAGTTCTATATTGTTCACTTAAATTTCAAATCTTACCCATGCACAGAGTCATTCTGATGTTCATATGCACTTACTCATAACAAAGAACAAATATAATTAAATACAACTAATTTCTTCCTGTTCCAGAGAAATTGAAAAACAAAACAGTAGCATAGTACAATCCTGTGAGTAAATGATCACTGCTTCTTAAGGGCTATTTTCATCTTTCTTTTCCAGTAATAGTATTCTGATACTTCCCTGCAGGGTAACATTATCTTCACATAATAATTTACATATAGGCTCATCAAGAACCCATAAGAACCCATATTCCTGATGGGCAAAAGATTTTGATTCCATGCTGTGTTAAAAAAGGAATGGAGTGGGAGGAAAGTGGGAGAAATATTTTTCTTTATTCCTGGAAGAATTTAAATGTAAAGATCAAATGTGTATAATGTGAAAATGAATGTCTTTTTTCTTTAATGAAACATACTTATTCCTGGAGAAAAGATATGTCATCTAATTAGAATTGCTTCACAAAGATTCTACTTAGGAGGCCAAAAATAGAACGATGACTTGTAAATGATGAGTATCATTCTCATTGAACTCATCCATCTCCCTGGCTTGCCTTGGAAGTCATCATTGTATATGCAACCAACCTTTATTAGTCAGTCTTGAAACTTTACCCTAAGCCAAAACTCTTCATCATATTGCTTAAAATCAGCAACAGTTAAAAATGCACTTCTCACAATCTTTCCTCCCTCATCTTTTTCCCCCCTTTGCAGCAAGAGATATTAATATACAGTGAATCAACAAAAGATATTAATAGGTTTTGTGTACAAACTGCAGTGGGATTAAACTTGTAAATTGGTCCTTAGATATTTTTATTCATTCAATAAATATGCAACGCATACTTTGCTGTGTAGTAGTACTATTCTTAGCAATGAAATACAGCCAGAAAGCTCATGGACAATAATTCTGCCTTCATGGGATTTTTAAAAATTTTAATGTATTCATACAAATAACAAGCAGGATAAGTACCTAGAAGTGGATAATTAATATGAAAAATTAAGAAAGGATTGCTTAAGGGCAAGTGGGATTAATCCCATTTTGAATGATGAAGAGATCACTGTGTTCTTATTATTTCTTTTTTTTTTCAATGAAAGTTCTTTATTATTCCTATATGAGAATAACTGGGTTTGTTTCTCTAGTCAACCCACCCTCACACACTGAGTCAAACAAGGTAGGGAGAAAGAAGGTCTTATCATTTCTATCACCTTGGTAAGAGGAAGAGCCAACCCTAGTCACTGAGTCCATTTTGAATCATAGTAATCCTGAACTGCTCTGCAGACACTTAGTTTTCCACAAACTCTGGCTTTTCCAACTCTGGACATTTGCTCAATTACTCTCTATGCATTCAAACAAGTATACTTTGCATCCTCTGCAACAAGAGTCCAGAGAAAAAGACTCTGACAAGTCTGTAACTTCAACCATCTGAGATCTTACAGAGGACACCCTATTATGTGTTATCGATTGCTTTGCCTCTGAGAAGTTGCTTAGACAAGGTCTTTGTTGACGAGCACCAAAGGAAACCCAGGAAAAATGTAATAAACTAGTCTGCTAGTAAACAAGAGAATAATAGAAAATAACCACCTTTCAAACCCCAGCTCTCACCAGATGTGTGATCTCAGGCAATATTTTAACCTTTTTGTTCTTCAATCTCTTCAAATATAGAGTGTGGTTGTCAACAGTACTTCTCTGATAGGATCTATCTATCATCTATCTATCTATATCTATCTATCTATCTATCTATCTATCTATCTGTCTATCTATCTATCATCTCCAAGCCACGTTGGATAGACACATAGATAGATCCCCATCTGTATTGTCATACTGTGGTGTCTTGATTGTTGGGATGCCAGAAGCTGTCCTACCAGCATTGATGCGCTCCTTGGGTTGAAAGACATTAAAAATATGACTAGGGAAGAACTGCCTTCTCAGAATCTTCATATTTCATGAAATGAATGCAACAAAGCAGTCAGGACCTTCGTTTGCTGATGGGGCACAAATCTTCATGAGAAGAAACATCTGCAAGCACCTATTCATCATTGAAACATGGAATGTGCAACATATGAGCCGGTTAAAATTGAAAGTCATTGAAAATGAAATGGAACACATGCCAATTGGCATCCTTACATGAGTATGCAGAAATGAAGTGCAATTGGCCCTTCTTACTTGGAAAATTGTATGGTTTACCACGGCAAGAATGACAATTTCAAGAGGAATGGTGTTGCACATTTCAGATATGTCTCCAAATACAGTGCTATCTGAGATCTGATAACATCTCTATAGTTACAAGGGAAACCAGCAAAGACAAATGTTATTCAAATTCCCCTACCAACCCCTCATGTCAGTAAAGTTGGGATGGAAGAATTCTGTCAAGTTCCTCTACTGACACTGATGAAGGATGCAATCAGGATGCATTATAACTACTGGTAAATGGAATGTAAAAGCCGGAAACAACAAAGCAAGAAAACATGGCCTCTGTTACAGAATTGAAACTAGAGATTGCACGCATGATTTTACCAGACTCACTTCTGCAACACAAATACCTTTTCCAACCTCTTGAATCTCACCGGATGGAATAGATAGGTGTCAAATTGAGTCCATCTTTGGGAAGAGATCATGTCAGCTTCCAAAACAAAGTCAGAGATCTACTGGGCAGCAGACCATTAATTGCTCATATGCATGTTTAGATGGAAGCCGACAGATATTAAGACAATATCATGGAGCCAAAATATAACATGAAATATATCCCATCCAAATTTTGAGGCCATCTCTCAAGACAAAGTGGAAACTGAGCAATAAGGGCCAAAAAGCAGACAAGTTGTGAGATGACATCAAGAACAGCATACATAAAGAAATCAAGATGCCATTATAAAGGAAGAAAAGACCAGAGTATGGGTACAAGAAGAGACTCTGAAACATATTCTGGATTGAAGAGAAGCTAAAGCAAATGGAAGAAAACATGCAATGTAAACAAGAGTTGACCAGAAACTTTCAAAGGGCAACTAGAGAAGGAAAAGTGAGTCAGTATGCTAAAATATGCAAGTACTGGGAGCTAGGAAGCCAAAATGGATGAATGTACTCTACTTGCCTCAAGCTAAAAGAACTGAAGGAAACAAACTAAGCTTCTAATTGCAATATGGAAAGAACACACAGAATCACTGTACCAAAAAGAATCGGTCAACTTTCAACCATGTCAAGAGGTGGCATATGATCCAGAATTGATGGTATTTGAGATAGGTTTTTGCGTCAACCTGGCGGGGCCAAGTTTCCCAGGATCAAGAATATCAAATCCTCATCATTGAACCAATACATATCATGGTGGATGGAGAAAAGATTCAAGTTGCCAATGACTTCCTTTTATGAGGAGCCACAATGCATGATCATGAAATCAGCAGCCAAGAGATGACCAGCATATTTCATCAAGCAATTTGCTGCACAAGAAATCTTTAAAGTGTTAAGAAGCAAATGTGTCCCTTGAAGAACAAATGTGAGCCTGACCTAAAATCATGGTATTTTTCAATCTCCACATACGAAATTGAAATCATGACAATGATGGAGGAAAACTTCAAAATAAATTCCTTTTGAATTACAGTGAAGAATATTGTAAGTACCATGACTGCCAGAAGTAAACATCTATCAGTCTTAGAGGAAAAATGATCAGAAAACTCTTTAGAAGCAATTCTGACAAGGCTGTTTCACGTACTTGGAATATGTTATCAGGAAAGACCAGACCCTAGAATAGGAAATCCTCCTTGGTAAAATAGAGGGTCAGTGAAAAAAGCCTCTGAATGAGATTAACACCGTGAGTGCAGCAAGGAACTCAAATATAATGACCATTTTGAGGATGTCAAAGAATCAGGAAGTGTTCCCCCCCCTTTTGTATGTATATATGTGTGTGTGTGTGTGTGTGTGTATCAAAATCAACTTGATGGCAGATAACAAGACATACATACACCATGGTATTTTCAGTCACCTCATATGCATATGAACATGAAGGAGGACTAAAATAAGAATTGGTACATTTGAGTTATGATGTGGACAAAAAATATTGAATAGTGATTTGACCTTCATAAAATCCACAATAAATCTTGGAAGAAATATAGTCAGCATATGAAGGGGTACCCCCATGGAACAGAAAGAAAGTTCTGCTGGGCAGAGCTTTTGTAGTATGCATTTTCCCCACAAGGTGAGCATTCACCAACTTGTTTTGAGTTAGTGCACATAGTGGCATCACCGGGAAGGCTCTCTCTGGTCACTTGAAACTCTTTTGTAAAAGTAGTTTTGGTTGAAGCCCATTTTGGTGATATCCAAATTCCGAGAACAGCGAGAGGCTATAACATCTTCTTTCTTGCTTGGGAAAAAATGCCACAGAAACTGTTGTAGTGTTGAACATAGTTTACAAGGACAGTGCTATGGGAAAAACTCAAGTTTTCTCCTGTCAAAAGACATTTCACTAAATGGCCATTGAAATGTTAGGATGTCTGTCAGCTTCCCAAATGGAAGAAAATGGCAACTTCTAAGTACATTTGGAGTTTGTTTCACCAGGTTAGTCTGTTAATCCATTAGAGGTTCAATTTAGAGGTTCTGTTGGGGGAGGAGAGGGACTTGTTTGTAGCAGACAGGGGACTGGTTTAGCTAACCTTGACAATGTACCTGTTCACACACACTTCTCGGTGCGCCAGTTTGGGGTAAAAAACAGCATACCTCTCTTGCCCTGCGCACCTTACTCACCTGACCTCACTCTGTGTGACTTCTTTTGGTTTGTGTGAATGCAGAGGAGCAAGAAAAGATAGCATGATTTGATGGTACTTAGGAGAGGTGAAGAAAGAAACGAGGGAGGTGCTGTCAGCCATCCAAACAGGTAGAATTGCAGATTTGGCCAAATATATCAAGAGTAAGGGAGAGTCCTTTGAAGGTGATAGGGTGGTTTGTTAAAAAAAATAAATAAATAAATACATGAAAAAAAAATTCCAGAGATTTTTGTGTATCTCATCAAAGTCCTTAGAAGCAAGGATGGTGCGAGCTTTGTCTCAACCATGTTGAACATGTTTGTAGGAGGGACTGGTCCTTGGAAAAGGCATTATGCTTGGTAAAGTAGAGGGTCGGCGGAAAAGAGGAAGAGCCTTAAAAAGATGGCTCGAAGCAGTGGCTGCAGTGATGTGCTTAAACATCCTCACTCTTGTGAGGATGCCTTAGGAGTGGGCAGTGGTTTGTTGTGTTGCATGTAAAAAGTGACTTTGAATTTCAACTGACTCCACAGCATATATATCTGTCATATATATGTACATATATAAACACACATATATGTGTATGCTAGAACAGTTCATGGCAAATTATTAAATAGCACAATATGAGAAAACTGATTTGGAAATATTACAGGCGTTACTTTTTCAATCACCTGCAAGTGATACTAGATAAACTGCAGTTTTCTGTGAGATTTAAAATGAGACTTAAACTGAAAGTAGATGCTTGACCTCTCCATTATGCAGTGATTTTTAAAAAGAAATAGTGCCCATATGGATCATAGAGTCTTGATCTTTAAAATCCTTTATTATTGTTTTCCCTCCCCTTAACAGGCATCTTAGGCTGGAAGAAAACCTGGAGAAGCTTCTATGTGTATAGGTAGAAAGAAAAAATTTAAGGAATGATTTATTGTGAGTTTAGTGGGGGGCTACATATCACATCATCATTTTTGTATTCGCCAACTTTAACAATGTATCAATGCTCCCATTAGCTTGCCTTATGCCCCTCCCTTTTTCTCCAATGAATATTGGCCCCTCCCTTTCTTTCAATGATTATTATCTTCCCCCTCGCCATATTTACCCCTGTGTATCTCTACCCTAATGCTTCCCCTTTCCTCCCTCCTTCTCACACTCCTGGTAACTATCAAAGTCTGTTTTATCTGGTGTTGTTATCCTTTATCATGTTTTTTTTTACAATAGTGGTCTCACACAATATCTCTTCTTTTGTGATTGACTAGCTTAAGTCAGCATAATGTCCTACAGCTCCATTCTTGTCATGTCATGTATCACAGCCTCATCTGCATTCTTTAACCATGTGTCATTTTCCATTGTCTGTATGAACAGAAATTTGTTTCTCCATTCTTCCACTGATGGGCAATTTGGTTCTTTCCATCTTCTTGCTGTTGGGAAGAGTGCTGAGATGAATATGAGTGGGGTTTTTTTGGCTCATAATTTATGCATTTTTCTTTAAGATATATCCTGAGTAGAGGGATTGCTGTGTCATATATTTCCCTTTCCAGCTGTTTGAGGTAACCCCATGCCACTTCCACAGAGGTTGTAATTTTGCATTCCTACCAGCAAAAGTTCCAATCTCATTAACCCTCTCAAGAATTTGTTATTGTCCATTGTTTAAAAAAAATTACTTTGCAATTAAAGCTGGTATGAGGTGGTATCTCATTATTATTTTGCATCTCTCAAATGCCCAGTGATTGTGAACACTGCTTCATATGTCTGTTGCCCACCTGCATATATTATTTGATAAACTTTCTATTCATGTCCTCTGCTCATTTTCAAAATTGGGTTATTTGACCTTTTCTTATTATCATATTGTGTTTTTCTGTAGATTTTAGAAATATGTCCTTGGCTGATATATCATTGCCCAGAAATTTTACCCAATTTATGGGTTCTCTTTTTATTTCTTTGGATGATGTCTTTTGATGCACACCGTGTTTTATTTTGGGACCATCTCAGTCCTCTGTTTTGTGCGTGTTTTTCTTCTGCTGTGTGTGTTTTCCATTGCATTTGATTGTGTGCTTATGACCTGTGCTAGGACACTTAAATGTGTCTCTATTTATTTTACTGATGATCTCTATAGGTCTAGGGTTTACATTTAGATCATAAATACACCTTGAGTTGTGTGTGGGTGTGTGTGTGTGGAGTGAATTATGGTTCTGGTTTCATTGCTCTGCAAATGGAAATCCAATCTGACTAATATCATTTCTTGTAGGGACTATTTCTTTTCCATTTAATATTTGTTCTATTCTTTGTTAAAAATCAGTTGTCTGTAAGTGGATGGTTTTATTTGAAGCTTCTCTATTCTGATCCATTGGTCTATGTACCTATCATTGCACCGGTGCCAAACTGTTTTCACTACCATGGCTGAGTGATAGGGTTTGAAGTTAAAAATTTCTGTCAAGTCTGAGTCCACACAGGTTTCAAGTCTTTGCATCATACAGTAAGCTGGAGTTGTTTTCTGAATCACATAGCCTTGGAGCCCGATGGACCCAAGAATAGCAGGACAACCAAAGACTGATGACTACAGAGATGGATGAATTTATGCTCAGCACGTCAGGCTTATGAGTGGAGAGGTGAATGCATGCAAGGTTGGCAAGTGATGCATCATTGTCAGGCAATATGACACAAGCCGTTGGCTCCAGACCAACAAACCGGAGGTCGATGAACCAGATGTAGAATTCAGACCCAACAAAAAGCAAGCAAACTTCTCCACAGCATCCACTTAGATAGGAAAGAAACCATGTCTCTGAGGAAACTTTCTTTAACTTCGATCAGGACTGTGACCTGAGTAAGGAAGTGGCTTTCCACCTTCATCTTTTAAAACTGATTGGCTACTCACAATGAAGCAGAGAACAATGTGTCAGGTCACATATTAGGTGACTAACTGCCAAACTACTGAGAACTCTGGGTTCACCGCATGGACACAGCACTTAATTATCACAGAAAGTTAAGTTCCATGATGCACAGATTTTTGATTGCCTAATTTGTTCTTGTTGTTTTAATTAATTATTTAATGTTGTTCTTGATGTTACCCAAGGGCCTATCATATTATTTGACATATTGTAAGAATTCGGTGAATAATTAAGTGAATAAGCCAAACAAAAGATTTCATGCATACATGGATGAAAAGTATGTAAACTAAAGTGACCGGATTTTAAGTGGGACACCATTGACTGAGGGGTGGGGGGTTGGGGGGGTGTTCTTGATGAAAAATTTGGTCTATATGGAGCTACAAAAATTTTCATAGAATGCAAAAATAGTATTGTGATATATTTATTTTAATTTTAAAGCACCGCAGGATGTTGTTAAATTGTTAAAAAGCGGGATGTTTGGTCACCTTAATCTAAATAGATGCCCATGATGCCAGGTTTAATTCAGGCTTATGCAATAATATGTATAAGGAAGTATATAACTTAACTTTTTTGTAAAACTGTTCATTATATGGCAGGGGTTCTCCATCTTCCTAATCCTGTGACCCTTTAATACAGTTCCTCATGTGGTGGTGATTCCCCCCACCATAAAATCCCTTTCATTGCTACTTCATAATTGTAATTTTGCTAATGTTATGAATCATAAGGTAAACATCTGATATGTAGGATGCCGTTGCATTGTTACAAATTGAACATAGCTAAAGCATAGTGAGTAATCACAAAAAATGTGTAATTGCATAGTGATATATGTGTGTGTGTGTGTGTGTTTTCCGATGGTCTTAGGCAACCCCTGTGAAAGCGTCCTTCCACCGCCACCACCCCCAAATGGGTCACAATCCACGAATTGAGAACCACTGTTCTGTAACAAGGTAATCTGCCAAACTGCAGACTCTCCTAGAGTCGTCATTTTCTACAGTCGATAGGAAAGGCGAATAAATAAATGATACAAGGTAGAACGTGCTGGAAAGGTGGAAGGAGCTATAAAAGTAAGCAAATGGGAAAGACCATTATGACTTCTCATAGGTCTTTGACTTGCAAGGAATACTTAGCCTGACTCATGATCTTCCCCTATGAAGTCTCCGGAAGTAAATAGTTTAAAAATGAGGACATTGGTCAAGCTGAAGACACAGGTGAGACCAGGACAGAAGGAAAGCGAACAAATGGAGGCATTTCTGACTCCGCCCGATGCCTCAAGATAGCCTCACGTGTCAAAGCTAATGAGCTGTGTCTAAGAGCAGTTGTCTTCTAAGAAACTCTGATGCGATTTGGTAAGTCTGATTATTTTAAGTTTACTCTTACATATTTACCCTTGCGAATGTTCTGTTACTTCTCAGGGTTATTTATGTCATTTAATTTGTAAGAGGACCCACGATTGTGTGACATCTGCAGAGTGAGAATGTGTTTCTCTGACAGTGATTCCTTTTATTTGTGCAAAATGACATTACACATGCATTAAATTCAGATACCCAGAAGAAATGGCAGCCATAAATTTCATTTAGCAGAACAAATAGACAGCAACCTTTCTTTATTTTCTACCTTTACTTTTTCCCCCCTCAAAGATTTAATCTTTATGATATTGGAGAAAAGATTGTCTAGGCCTTTTAAAACTAATAATAATAAAAAACCTCTACTGAAATCCACTTACGGTGAAGAGTGCACATTCTCTGAATGAAAATTTTATTTTAGAAATTTGAAAAGTAATCATTGAGTACACATACAGTAACCAAGAAAAATCACACCAAGAAAATGAGAACTTCTTTATAATTAAAATTCCCTACATTGTTTGCTAAACCACCTGCAGTTGCAATATGAAGTGAATCCAGTGAGAAAAGATGACACTTTTTGAATGAGATTCATAGCTAATGTTTACAGAACACTTTATGCAGGTACTCTTCTAAGAACTTTATATTTAATAACTCATCGAATCCCCATAGGTGATCTTATCATTTCAGTGATATAGGTGAGTAAATCAGAGGAGAGTCATGAAAGAGGATTATAATATCTCAGGACCAGTAAGTAAGAGAGAACTTTTCATGTCAGACACACAGATTTTAGATGGCAAAGTAACTATTATTTTATAAGTGGGCCTCTGCTGGAACTTTTCCTGGCATTATCCCAAACACCACTCCCACAGAATAATTCTAGTATTTATTATTTCATGTACCGAAGATGGTGATGGGCATGAATTTTAAGATAGAGATGTGGAGATGGAAATAGAGTTGTGGGAGTCATGTACTTGCTGTCAATTTCATGATGGGAGTGTAGGGGTGGAGTCTAGCCTGTCAATCTGGAGGTAGCCAATGAGGCCTCTGTGTGGGTGTGGTTTTCTTCTGAGAATTCTGGGAAGCCTCACAGTATTTCCCAATTGGAGAAGAGAGACTTGACTCAGTTCCTTGGAGATGACTGCTAGCAAGATGAGATGACAGCACCCTGATAGATCCTGATTCCTGGAGACTGGAGGAGAAGCCACATCAAATTTCTGGGGTTGGAGAAGCCACATGGAGATTCCTGCCAGTGCCGAAATGCTTCTACCGCGAATGGATACTACTGATGGACCCTGAGCCCTGGAAATGAGGAGCTGTGGGGAGACCCCTGCCAGCACTGAGCTGTTTCTATTGCCACTGGGTACACAAGACTCTGCAGCTACTGGCCTGTGATTGTCCTGGTGTCATTGCACATGCTTTGTTAATCAGAAGGAGACTTTATAGACTGGTGTCGGACATATGGGGTAATATCAGGCTTATGCCCTTGAACTGGACTGGGTTGGGATGTTTTCTCAATGTTCCATTCCTTTTGCCTATAAACCTTTCACTTCTTATATCTATATGCATATTTATGAATTTGTTTCTCTAGTCTCCCCGGACTAACACAGGTGTACAGGTGAAGACTCAGGGAGGGCTGAGTTTGAGCTCAAAGAGATGGAAAGGGGTAGGAGTGAGGGAGGATCTAGATTGGGAGGAAAAATGGTATGAGGTTGGGGACAGTTTATCCTCATCGTCTGGCCTATGCATTACTTAAGGTCCAGCCTCCCCACTAGCCTATGAAGAAGTTCAAAGAGGGCCCTGGATTTTTGTTTATTCTCTTTCCTGTTGCATTTTGAGGTCTAGAGAAGTTGTGCATCGCCATCACGTCAATGCCAACTTCCAGTGACCTCCTGGTTACAGAGAAGGACTTCCCCATAGGGATTCCTTCCATCTTCACTTCCACGAGAACTCTGGGTTTATTGAAATCTCCAGTGGATATGGAACACAACTGCCTGGGCCACCCAGGAGTTTTATAGAGTCCAAACTAATTAAGTGAATGTAGTACCATGCCAACCATTTTATTAGCACCGAGATCTCCTTCCATGGTGAAAGAGAGATGCTGTCTTCTTTCATTCACTTGCAGTCTAGGGTAGAAGAGGGACCCATAACCGGGATAGTATCACTGGGTATCAAAGTAGTACAATGAAGGCAGGGTGGGGGCTCACAAAGTCACCTGTGTGATTCTAGGCACCCAATCCTGGCTCAGCTCCAGTGGCCTTTTGGGCTGGGGCGGGGGGAGAGAGCAAAGCTTCTAACCTGTGACCTTAGACCACATGCTGTGGTCAGTGGCCACTGAGACTATTTGATCCATGGCAGTGCTGAATAGAACTCAGAATAGAATAGACTCAGTAGAATTCAGATTCACACAGCTTTCATGTCTATGATCTCAATGAAAACAGACCTCCAGGCCTTTTCTTCTGAAGTGCTGCTGAGTGGGTTCAAACAATTCACCTTTAGGTTAGCAACCAAGCACCAATCATTTGTGCCTTTAGGGATCCCTTAAAGTAGCTAAAATAGTAGATGGGGGGAGGTTGTCTGTGCATAAAGCAATACTAAAACAATGAATGTCTAAAGAAGAAGAGGAAGAATGGTAAGGTGGGGGAGCCCTACAATTGTTACGATATCCTCATTTCATTTGGAGAACCCTGAAACTCAAGAGTAAAACAATTGGCCCAAGATCACAGAGGATCAATATTTTACTCTGTTCTATCTGCCTTCAAATGCCACCTCTTTCTCTCCCATGTGGCCTCATACACCAGAGTCTGTCATGTATTAAACATCTCCTCATCCCACCCCTCAACCCCTCCCTCTGTCTATCTGGCTATAGCTTTCCAATGGAAAATAACTCTTCTGGTTCCTCTCTAAAATCATTGCTCTTATGCCTTGTTATTTCAGATGTTCCTCAGAGAACCACATAGTTAACTTTTCCAGCTTTTTTCCCCCATTTCATGAAGACTGGGAGCAAGTTAATCATATACAAAATTTTGTTCACTTTCTAAGCACACCAGAGGTTCCTTTTGGGGGCTCTCATGTACATTTAATCAGTGTTGCTTCAGGGCTGGAAATATGCATACAAATTCCAAAGGGGCTGATGTGTTCCCTTACAACTAGCTTACACCTGCAGATCATCCCCCCTGTGCTCACTTTTGTAACAGGTACAGATTCATCTTGATATAATAGCACCGTAGATGTTTTAGCACAGTAGACATTTGTTTCTCTTTTATGTAGAGACCACTGTTTGTCAGTAATGAGTCTCTTCCAACCAGTATCTTGGGAATCCAGACCCCTTCAACCTGAGACACTGTTATCTCAACACATGGTTTCCAGATTTGCTAAACCCTGGGGGAAAAGATGGGACAAGAATTGGCACACATCTCTTGAATGATTTGGTTTAGAAGTGCTATGTATCAATAGTTGGAAATTCATATGGAATGTGGAATGCATAGTTTTCTTGTGTTACCAGGAGAGAGAGAGGAGCCAGTAAAGGAAAGAATCCAGGGTCTCTATCACGCCTGCCTCCACGCCTTATCTTTTCAAGAGATTTAGGGCAAGTTAGATTCCTCCATCCATAAAATAGAAATACTAAGTCCCCACCATATTATTCATTGTTGTGTAGCTCAGATGAGAGAATGGACATCGGCCAACTAGTATTGAAGTAGTGCGTGTGGCAGTTGGATTAGGTATCACTGTTTTTATTGATTAATTCATTGATCCCCTTGACAAAAAGAAAATATTAGGTGTCGATGAATGCTCCACATCATTTATCTCTGAATCACTGGGTGGGGACTTTATAACACAAACCAGTTGCCGTCAAGTCAATTTTGACTCCTGATGAGCCCATGTGCGTCTGCAGAACTTTGCTCTCTCCCAGTTGTGATCTTTTGGAAGCAGACCTTCATGTCTGTCTTCTAGGCACCTCTGAGTAGAATTAACTGCTTTTATTAAAAATAAACATTTATTTGTCTGGATGACCTAGGCATGGAGCAAGAAGTAGTTTTTCTCCAAAAGTCACTGGAATTACACACACACACACACACACACACACACACACACACACACACGCACACCCTGCTGCCACCCTGCAGCAATTATTGAAGTGCCATGCAACTGTAATTTCTATGTGGAATTCTTCTCTTGGTATGAAATCAAGACTCTTGTGGCTCTGTCATTTTCATCGAAAGGACGAGATGAAAATTCATTTGTGTCATGATTTGTCAGCTCTTTGAAGGGTTTATCAATTTGTAAAGCCACTGAACAAGACCAGGGTGTGGTTTTCCAAGGACTGCATTGTCTGCGCTTAAAAACACCTGGAAACTTGCTTTCTCAAGTAAATCACTTGACCGAATGTTTAAAGTGGATACACCCAACAGGCAGGAAAATGCTTAGGAGTTTTTATGAGTTCCAAAGTACATCAAAATTCTCCTGAGTTCAAAGTGCCTCCATGAAAAGGGAGAGGAACCCGGCAGAGAATGGTTACCTGCTCTTCCACTGAGCAATCAACATATTCTTTCAACAAATTTGTGAGGCTCGAGCATCCTTCGTTTTACATGTGAGAATATGCCATTTTTAGAGGCTTGATCCAGGGTCTCAAAGCTAGTGAATGACAAGACCTGGGTATGAGCCATGCTTTGAGGGAGGGACAAATGGCAGCAGAGGAAGGGAACAAGGTGACGTAAGAAAGGGCTGAGCTGAATTCCCGGGTTTACCACTTACTAAGACTCTATCCAGGTCAAGGTATCAAAGCCATTTCCCTACCTGTAAACTGAAGAAGAAAAAAACAGCAACAATGAACACGTAGAGATTTAGGCGTGCGGGTTCTTTTTATGTGCCTTTTGAATATTAACCTACTCAAACGCACACAACCATCTGATTGAAGGAGAGAAAACTGTCACTGTTTCATGAGGACAAAGCTGAAGCACTCCATGATTAAGCAATTTGTCCACCGGTCCACACCTAGTAAGGAGCAGCAGCAGAATTCAAATGCAGCACAGCAGACTCAGAGATTGTGCCTTGAACCTTTAGAACTTACTATACTAAGGCATAACATCGTGTACAAGGGTGAGAGAACACATAGCAGGAAGTGCTACCTACTGTAATACCTCAGCAAATGCACATCATCCTCATCATTGTCACCAACCCTCTATTCTACAACGCCAAAGTTATGTCTATGAGAGGGTTGCCTCTGATGTCTGCTCTTGAAGAAGGGTGTGTGTGTTAGTCTGGGTCAACTAGAGAAACAAATTCATAGAAACTCCTGTGTATAAGAAAGAGTTTTATATAAAAGAACAACTGTACATGGAGAAAACATCCCAGCCCAGTCCAGATGAAGTCCGTAAGTTCAATTAACCCATATGTCCGACACCATTCTATAAATTCCTTTACAGATTCAAACAACACATGCAATGAGGACCAAATGCAGGAAGATCACAGGGAGTGGATTGGATGCCTTGTGGATCCAGTGGAAGCATCTTAGCGCTAGTGTGGGTCTCCACGTGGCTCCTCCAGTTCCAGGGCTTTGATTCCATCAGAATAGCTAGCTCCATGTGGCTTGTAAATAAGATTGTCTCACAGGAACACAAGCATAGAGTGCATCTGTCCGCCCCTGAGCTATTTCTCTCCTTTGCACCTCCAAATGAGGTTATCAAGCTACGACTTGATTGACAGGCTAGATTCCACCCCTTTGCAAAGTTGACAGGAGATCGTGTAACTGCCACAGCTGGATTAGTATAATTGCTTTGAGATTTTATCAAACATTTGGCTTATGCTAATGGTGATGTTAACCACATCCTCTTTTTTAAAAAGGCATTTTACTGGGGGCTTGTACAACTCTTATCACCATCCATACATCCACCATTGTGTCAAGCACATTTGTACATCATTCTCAAAACATTTGCTTTCTACTTGAGCTCTTGGTATCAGCCCTTCATTTTCTCCCTCCCTCCCAACCCCCACTATGAATCCTTGATAGTTTATAAGTTATTATTATTATTTTGTCATTTTTTACATCTCCCTTTACCCACTTTTGTTATCTATTCCCCAGGGAAGGGTTATAGGTAGATGCTTGCAATTGGTTCCCCCTTTCTACCCCTCCTTCCCTCTACCCTCTCAGTATAGCCAGTCTCACAACTGGTCCTGAAGGATCATCTGTCCTGGATTCCCTGTATTTCCAGTTCCTATCTGTACCAGTGTACCTCCTCTGGTCAAGCCGGACTTGTAAGAAAGATAGAATTGGGATCATGAAAATCGGGGGGAGGAAGCACTGAAGAACTAGAGAAACATCGTGTGTTTCATCATTACTACACTGCATCCTGTCTGTCTCATCTCCTCCTGCATCCCTTCTGTAAAGGGATATCCAGTGCCTGTAAATATATGCACATAGATCTATTTCTCCATAAAAATATAAACATATATTTACATGTGTACATGTTTGTGTTTAGACCTCTATAAATGTCCTTTTTCTCCTAGGTTTTTCCTCTATTTCCTTTTGCGTTCCTCTTGTTCCACTATCGTGTTCAACCTTCATTTCCGTAATTCTTGATTACATTGCCCTTGATCAAGCCATAACAGGCCTCTTACACCCTCCTCACCACTGATTTGGGATCCCTTGTTTGTCCTTTGTCCCTGGGTTTGTTAACACCGTTTCCTTTCCCCCATCTTCCCCTCTCCCATGTTCCTGCGGAAACCGTTGGCTCCATCATCTTCTCCACCAGATTGTGTATCCAGCCTCTCTTATCTAGATAGACCTGCAGAGATAATAATATGCACAAAAACCAGACAAAGCAAAACAAAGCAATGGAAGAAAAGAAAACAACCACCCCAAAAAAAGGAGAAATGCCTTTAAATAGTTCAAGGTCTGTTTGTCGACCTATCGGCAGGTTTTCCGGGCCAGTCTGATGGGGTGCCATGCCCCCGTCCCAACGTTTTTTGGTACTCCCTCAGGACTTCCTTGCTGTGCTCCCCTTAGTGTTTGGCCTTGGTGTGGTGGGGTCAGATCAGTGGTTGTTCCCACACTGTGTCTCTAGTGTCCCCCATAGTCCATGGGTCAGCCGTATCATCCTCTCTGTGCATTGGCTGCTCTAAGCAGGGATATTGTCCCTGTCCTCAAGACTTGGTGGTCCAGGATGTGCTCCATTCTCTCTGCCTCCCCCTTCATCTGCTCCCGTGTGCTCTGATCAGACATACCCCTCTACCTGAGTTGTAGCTTCAGTGCTGTCCTCTGAAGTCAGTTCTTCTGGGGGGGAGGGGCGGCTGTCCATGTAGTTGGGATTGGGACTGGCCTCTCAGACCTCTTTACTGCTTCGTGCTGGTATGTTGCATTTACATCTTGGAGCACCGGGTTGAAGCTGGTCCCTCTTCCCCTGTGGAGATCTAAACAATACCCTCCCCTTGGGTGAATTAGAGCCCTGATCCCCTGATACCCATTTTTTTCTCTTTTCTTCCCCTCCCTCCACTCCTTTTTAGTTGGCTAGCCTATGTATCCGTGGATTTGGTCTGACCCCTGCCATACTACCTGGTCCTCACCCCAGGAATGTTTGTATACAGTAGCTTTTTCCCTATGTCCCTTCTGCATCTTTTTTTTTTTTAGGCTTACCTCAGCAGATTCATGTTGTACTTGTCCTTTTGTGCTTCACTTACTTCACTTGGCATAATTTCCTCCAGTTCTTCCCATGCAGTGATGGGCTTCATGCGTTCATCACTGCTTTTTAGGGATGTGTACTACTCCATTGTATGTATGCACCACAGTTTTTTTGACCTATTCATCTGTTGATGGAAATTTGGGTTGTTTCCAACTCCTTGCAACTGTGAACTGTACTGGGATGAACATTGAAGAAGAGATGTCTGGCCATGATTTGCTTCTTTCCTCTTCTGGGTATATGCTCATTAGGGGGATTGCTGGATCATATGGTAGCTCAATTTACATCTGTTTTAAAAATCGATTGCCATAGTAGCTGTACATACCTCCAGGTCCATCAGCAGTGGTGAGAGTTCTTATCTCACCACAGCCCCTCCAACACTTGTTGATTCTTGATTTTTTTTTGAACTGGGTTAACTTTGAGGGTGTTAGGTGGTATTTCGTTGTTTCAATTTGTATTTCTCTTATGGCTAATGATGGTGAGCCTGTTCTTATATGTTTATTGTCCATTTGGATTCCTGCCCTTGTGAAACTGCTCTTCCAGGCCTTTGCCCATCTCCTCAGTAGGAAATTAGTGGCTTTTCTTTTTGGAAGCTAGCAGAGTATTATAGATTTTAGTAATAAACTATAATCCTCTTAAAATGATTCATCATTACTCTTGTTAGGCTAAGTTATTAAGAATATCCCCTTATTTCCTTTCTGCTCACTACTGTAATTTTTGCGGACTGCCCAACTCCTGTACACGATTCTCAGAAGTGTGCTATCCCCATACCCATATGTTTTAACAGGTTGCTGGCTTCTATTTTGATTTATTTTCCCATTCCACCGCCTTAATGCTATCTTCCCCTTGGTACCTGCTGGTGTGAGGGTCGGTTCCCAGAAGCAGTCCTTCACCAGCCAACGTAGGATTTTCTAAAACGACCCCACTTCCAGCTGGTCTCCTTCCCGCCTCTGCAAACTGCTCTCACCAATGCAGGAAGAAATCACATTTTCCACACTAGACAGCCCTCTCCACGGTAAGCCGCCACAGTCCACGAGGTAATAATATCTGTGCCTCCCATGCTGGAGAGGCTGTTCAGCCAGCAAGACATGCACATTCCACTGTCATCATGAGAAGGACACCTGCCCGCTTTCCCCTACAGACACCATAAGGTGAGTGTGAAAAGCATTGGTGCAGAGAGGTCTCGCATCCCTTCCTTAGAGGAAACGTGTCCACCTGGTCACCCAGGAAGTCTATAAAGTTTGTGCAGTGTTCCCATCCAGACAGTCCTGCCACCTGTCTTCATGTGGACCTAGTGTCTTGAGACCTGGGTGCTTATGAGCACCAATCCTCACCCACCATGGGGACCAGCACACAGTGGGCTCTAGGAGTTCCTGGCATAGCCCTGAGCTTGATGCTGTGCCCAACCTACATTTTTGCCAGGACAAAAGACCTGGGCATCAATTGGCTGCAAAGCTCTCTGACTCCCCAAGCCTGATGACAAACTTCCCCAAAGCATACAGTTTCAATTATTTACTGGCCAATTACTGGGCACTACCAAATGCAGTCCAGGACTTCTGAACCATGGCTTATACCTTTACCATACAAATGTGTGCAAAAATGGCATGTTCAGACGATTATTGAGGATAAATAAGGCTTTCATTCACTTTCAGGAACCAACAGGAGACGTGTGTATGCATGGACATACTTTGCCAGAGCTACTTTCTACATAATTTTGTAATTTATATGTTGCATCTCTGGATATTACCTGCATGAGTGTATTATCTGTAAAATAATAGGGCATATCAGAGAAGTCTAAGAGATGAAGGGGCGTTCTATTTTCTTTTTATTGTAAATCGGGACAAGGGGTTACTTTTTTTAGAAGAAATATTTTTATTTTATTTCCTTTTCACTAAAAATGTGTGAGGTTAAAGAGGATTCTGCTTAGATTGCACCAGACTCCTTTTTCTTTCCTTTCATCCTAAACTGTATCAGCAGAAACAGTTAGTTGTTGTTGCTAATAAATCATTTTATTGGAGACTCTTACAGCTGTTACAACAATCTATACAGCACATTTGTATATATGTTGCCATTCTCATCTCCAAAACCTTTTATTTCTACTTGAACCCTCTGTATCAGTTCCTCTTTCCTACCCTCCCTCCCCCACACTCCCAACCTCACGAACCCTTGATAATTTATGAATTATTTTTCTTTTCATATTTTACACTGTCTGCTGTCTCCAGGGGATTACATTTTTGATCACTTTGTATTCAGCAGTTTAAATGACTAACCAACATGCCCAAAAGTTTGCCCTTCATCCACTGCATGATTATTCTTCTCCCTCAAGTGGGTGGCTCCCATCCAGTACACCACAATTAACACCCACTCCCTGTCTGGTTCATTAGTCTCTCTGCCCTTCCCCTCCCTCAGCAAACTCCAATGTCTATTCCTTTTGGTATGGATGTCTTTCTTTTGTTTTCTATTCCAGTCTGCTACTTTCTCTCTTCACAAGTGCTTTTAATCCATTAACATGCATTGTCATTACTGGTATGTGTAAGTTGGGTTTTGTCAGTGTGTGTTTTTTGTGACGTTGTTAAGTATTTTTTGTTCTTCCTGTATGTTTATGCTGTTTGGGATAGTATTTTGAATGTGTTGAGTTGTGTGTGTGTGTGTGTAGCTGTCTTATGTGTTGATATCATATTTGTCTACTGTTGTTGATTACAATTTTCCATTGTACTACATTAAGTATTTTTTAATAATGCTGGTCTTGATTGACAAATTCCTTCCATTTCTCTGGTTTGACAATGTTCTTATGTATCCGTCATATTTGAGTGATGATTTTGCTACAAATAAGATTCTTAGTTGGGAGTTGTTTGTTTTATTTTTTTCCTTTCAGGATTTCTATTTATGTCACTCCATTGACAACTTGCCTTCATCATTTCTGCCGAAAATATGTTTGTACTTATACTTCTTCCTTTGTATTTGACCATCCATTTTTCTTTTGTTCTTTTCTCTCCTTGCCTATGATATTGGAGTCTGACTGCACTAGGTCAGCTGTTTTTCATTGGAGTTTGATCCTGTTTGGGGTTCCCTCAGCTTCCAGAATAGGTATTTCTCCTCTTTTATCCTGTTAGAAAAGTTTTCATCCAGAATTTCTTGTTTTATTATCTCTGGTTTGTGTTTGCCTTTTGTTCTGGACTCCCGATGAGACATAGTTTGGTCTTCTTGAATTCCCACATAGTTCTTAGATTTTCGTCAGTCTCCTTTGCTATTTTTTGTCAAGCTTTTCTGATGCAGATTATATACATTGGAGTGAAACATTTTGTCTTCAAACTCACACTATAGCTTTCCCGTTTCTCCATTTCCGTTCCTCTGTTCTTTATAATGCTGTATCATCATGTTATGTTAATACTCGACTTTTAGGTTTCTGTATGGGGTTTTTCTGACTCTCCCTGACTCTTTCCCCACATATTAAAAATACCCAATTATCATTCTCCTGAATTCTTTTTCTGATAATGACATATCCTGTGCATCTTTAGCCATCTCTTTGGGGTTTGGGCCTTGTTCATTGCCTGTCCCTGGATTTCTTGCTCTTTCTTCTGGACCTGTATTTTCTGCTGCTTCCTCAACTGTTTGATAAAGGTGTAGGACTGGCAGGGAGGTTGGGCCATGCTGAGGTAGATAAGTCTACGGGGTAGTGTAGAGAGGAAGAACAGAAACTTCAAAATGCGAAGAGAAAGGCAGGTGACAGAAGAAGTTTGGGAGGGAAGTGCAAAAAGGCAGAAAGAAGACAAAAGGGTTGTACTCGTTTTCAAGTGTGAACATCATTTTTTAAAATGGTAGAGACTGAAAGAAAGGAGCATGCTAAATAAAAGGAAATTAAAATAGCATATGCTTTCATGTAAAGGAAAGAAGAAAGAAAGGCAGTTGCTAGGTGGGTGGGTCTCAACTCTGCCCAACAGTGCTGTGCAGGTATGACCAAGAAACCTGGGTGCTGTTTTGAGGAGGGTGGGGTGGGGTGGTCAGGTGGGCTTATGACCTGTGCTGGAGGAGCACAGGGTGAGGACTGTGGAGGGGTTTCAGGCAGCGCCTTGGCAGAGTGCGTCAGAAAGGAGGAGTGTGTGCCCAGTCAGGAGGTGAGAGGTCCTGCCAGGGAAGAAGGTGTGGTGTGTGTCTCTTCTGGGAGAAGAGTTGATCACTGGGATTGGCCCAGAGTGGCAGGACGGGGGAGGAAGGGGGTCATCTGGACGAAGAGATAGTTGTTCAGTTTGGTCTGGGGCAGAGAGGCTGGTGCACACTGGCTCTAACTAGCATTGTTTGCCGGTGCCCCTGGGTCAGAGGCACGCAGAGTACATGCTAGCTGAGGGATGTGGCAGCCACATGAGCAGTCCAGGGCCTCGAGGAATACGAAACACACTTTGGCCAAAAGCCGAGAAGGTCAAGCGAGAGTGCATACCTGTGTAACCCAGGCAGGTAGGGAGAAGCGTCGGGTGTCTCACGGGTGTGTTTGCGCAGCCCTCTTCTCCTCTGTCTGCTCCCACCCACCGTCTCTGGCTTTTGGAAAGTTCTGGTGGGTTCTCAACTGAGTCGTTTCCCGAGTTGACTGGTGCACTGATTTTTCTTTCTGTTTTTCTTCTGGTTGTGGAGGGGGGGGGGTTCCCCTTCATGTCATCAGGTGGCCATCTGGAACTGGGATCCCTTCCCTGGGTTTGGGACCAAAAAACACTGCTGGGACCACAATAGGGATCCAACAGTGAAAGGGCATCAAAGAGCCGACAACACATTTCAATAAAAGCATTCAGTGACTCCAAGAGACTACAGAATCAGGTGTTGAAAGGAGGTTCTTTGGCCCATCTCACTCTGCTCCTCTTAGCGTTCTCTTTTCCTGTGATGGGAAGAAGACAGTGTGAGCTCTTAAGATTGGGTACGACATCTACTGACTGTGCAGGAAATTATGAAAGAGGGAACTGAACAGAAGTGTGAGCGGATCAAGGGGATGATCCATTGCACTCTCTACATAGAGGAGTTGGGTTGACGAAGGAAATAATTTCCAGACTGCCCATGGTCTAGCACGATTTTCCGACTCATAGCCATCCCGTATTGTGTTTCCCAGGAGGTGTAAATCTTTACAGAAGCTGACAACAAGGAGGGCAGCTGTTCCGCAGGCTTTATGTACTTGACTGTGACTACTAAAATGCTCTAGTACTCTCAGAGCATTCATTTTTCCTAAGGAAGCAGATAAAGTAAAAGAAGAACCTGGAGCTAAAGGAAAGGTCACCTTTACATGCTATATGTAAATTGAACCTATCCCTAATAAAGATGTGCCATATAGTCAGAGGTTGAGACAGAGCCGCAGAAAGGAGACGGAGTTCAGTTAGGAATGAAATGTAAAGATAGGCTTTCTTGGAGGTAGGGAAGGACTTTGCAGAAGGGAAGGGACAGCAGAGAAAGGACTAGAGCACCTCAAGCTCCTGAGTGGGTTCTGAGGCCTGAGAGTTAGGCCAGGGAAGCCGTGCCTGGTCGTGAGGCAGTGAGGCATATGTAGAGTTTGAGCCAAGGACGTATGTACCGATAAGGGGGGTGAGGCTTTCTCATGGTGTAGTTGTGGAGTCTGAGGCAGGATATGGTCTGCGAGTACACTTTGTCTTTCACAGCCCCGATTTCTGCAACACTGAGGGAAGAGGCTGTACAGACCCAGCCCTGAGAGATTAGCTCTGTGAAGGGGCTGTGCCCTTCAGGGAGAAAAGACCTGTGAAATGCCAGAGGCAGGGGCTACCGAGTTCAGCAGGTTCATCTCCTTCTTTTGAGGCTGGTGCAAAGGGGTGCAAGGGGCTGCTTGGTCTGGGGGGCAGCCTGGTTGGACCCAGGTCCAAACAGTAAGAATGTTTGGAAAGGCATCAGAGTCAGAAACATTATTTACACATATATATAATGGGAATGCCTTAGAATACATCAATCACTTCATCTATCATGTTATGATATAGAATAGATACTGAAACTCTCATATATATGTAGCATTCCAAGGAATTCACAAGAATCTAAACTGTAGTACACAAATATGTTAAAGGGACTCGCTGCATCAAGACAATTAAAAATAAGTAAAATAAAATATTCTCCAAAGCATCAAGTATAAGCATAGACTCAATGAAGGCAAATAACCCTCACAGTCATTTTACTAGATGACTCCATAAAGGAACCTTCTCGAAAATCCCTATTTTAACATTTTTTTCTTTTCCTTTCTAACATGGAATATTTAGAAAGTAAAAGTCAGGGTTAGCTGGGGAAGCTGTCTCTCATGATTCCTTTGCAATCTTATATTGTTTGACAGACTCTGATCCCAAACCTGAGATCTGAAAAAATTACACAGTGCGCACACATACTCATTTCGGCATTAGCATGTCTTATTGAAATTGATGGGCGTGCTTCAAAATTTATGGGAACATTACCCTGGTTCCATTCACTGAATATGATTGAAGACATACGATGTTCAAGGCAAGCGGCTAATTATCTCGCGGCATTAAAATAATATGTTTGCAGGAGCTATTCTCCACGCCACCTTCTTAGTCCCATGTAATCAGTTACCAAATTCTATTGATTTCTGAAAGGGAAGCAAGGGGTGCAACAGATGAACACAAAGCCGCTGGCTGAAAGTTCGATGGCAGCTCCACCGGAGAAGGACAGGGCAGAGTAAATAATGCAGACGAGACTATCCAGGGATCCATTTGACATTGTCACAGGGGGCCACTGCAAATGGGAATCCACTCCCTGTGCCAAACACAGTGGATCAACTACCAGAACAGCCCCCTGGCTTCCTGCCCCCTGGTTTCCACTACCAGAACAGGTGTCACTGCAGGATCTCACCTGCACCGCCACCCCCCGCAGAGCCTCTCCATTCCCCCATCTTTTCCCTTCTCCAGAACGTCAACTCATCAGGACATGCCCCCATGTAGAAGGTCCAAGATGCCCCGATGCTATCAGGTAAGGACCCAATACAGCTCATACCTTACCTGTAGGGATGGCAGGCCCTGGCCCTGGTGCACACCACCCACATCCCAGCATGCCCTTGATAATGACATTGTTCCCTTCCTGCACTTGCATGATCACTTCCACCGATGACAAACCCTGCCTGCCTTTACCCTGCTGCCTTCTCTACCTACACAGCTTCCTCCCTTGCCTCCTTCTAGCTACCTCCCTGGGTGTTTAGCTTCAATAATAATGTTCTCCACCACCACAGCATCCACACCAACGGCAACCTCAGCTTAACCTTTCCTTGTAGCCTCTCTCTGCCTATAAGCCACGTTCTGTTGGAAAATTCCACCCTTTTCTCTGCTGTGTCTCCAACCTCACAATGTATTAAAGTCAGGTGTGCAATGTGTTCAAAAGCCTTCGTGGGAAGGGTGTCGAATGCATACCCATGTTCCTCAGAATAGAAATGTGCTCCACAAAGAAGTGGGTGACTTGGGGGGTGGGAGGTTGTCCCTAGATCACCGGGTCTTTCCTCTGAGGTCCCTCTGAGTGGACTTGAACCTCTGTCTTTTCAATTAGCAGCTGATCATGTTGACAGCTTCTGCCACCCACACAGAACCTTTCACACCACACATAAGGGATGAGAAACATGCTCTCAATACATAAACAGAACGATATATCTATGGAACGATATAGAATATGTATGCTTTGTGTATTTGTATAAATGAGATGAGATGATACATGCAACTAATGTAACATAAAGCAGAAAGAAACACAGTAGGGGTTCAGATATGAGAGCCACTAATTCCCTGTTGTGGGACTGAAGAAATGCCCATCGATTTCAAGGAGACGTTGAAGCAGAAGTCGACTTAAGATAAGCCAACGAGATGGAAACGATGATGCACACTTCGCCAGTGGCAGGCCAGCATCTGGTACCTCTGCGCAAGAGGGAAGAGTTTACTCCCCAAACCAGACTCACGGGCATCGAGTCTATCCTGACTCAAAACAACCCTATGGGACAGGTTGCAACTGCCCCTGTGGGTTTCCCAGGCTGGAGTCCAAAGCCTTCTCTCTCTCCAGTGGAGCTGTCTGTGGTTTCTGAACTGCAGCCCAATGCGGTTTGTCGCCAGGCTTCAACAAAGAGCTTACTTAAGAGAGTCCAACCATAAAGGGAAATGGATGGGATGGAAATCCATGGCTGAAGGGGCAAGAGAAATGCAAGGTGATGGTGGGGTTCACCTGTGGACAGAAGGCAGGCTTCGATGTTCTTATGAGGGAAACTGGCAGCAGTCCAGGTGATTTTAGCAGCAACTCTCGGATGCATGTGCATAATCCATGAGAGAAAGATGGAAATCTTAAACAAGACTAAGGGTGAATGAATTCAGGGGGGTGGGGGGTGGACACAAGAGTAGGAGAGAATATTCTACAGTTAGTGGAAAGAAAGAGGTATCATTTTTTGGACCATAAGATGCATCCAGTTTTTAGAGCAGGAAAACAAGAAAAAAAAATATTCTGAACCAAATAGTACCCGTGTATTAAAACATTTATTAAAAGAAAACAAAAGATGGTAGCATTTAACAGCGTCAACTCAACAGTGGTGTTAAGAACCATCATCACTTTCATGAACAAATGAGGGGAGGGTGCGCTGTGCCGATCATGTGACCTGACTGACATGGAGACTCCAGGAGGCAAGACTTTCCCCCCCCACACACACAGCGATCCACAGCATGCAGACAGCAGCAGACAGTAAGCAGGTGAATGGGATCATAAACAAATGTTCTGGGGTACCACACCTTCAGGCCATAAGATGCATCCTTGTTTTAAAAAAGTGTGTCATATGGACCGACAAACAAGTTGTCTTTCCACACTGAAATCAACTACAAGGGTAATAGAAGACCGTGTTGAAAACAACTGTGACTTTTCCCCCAGGGAGTTATTAGTTCATTTGAAACAACTAATTTTTTTCTTCTTCTAACTTTTCTGGGATGCAAGAGAGGGAAAAAGAGAAATATCTTTTGGCGGGTTGTTTCTGTTGTCGGGGAGAGAACCGGAACGCAAACCAGTTCGGGTCAAATGGGTTATTTATTGGCCCCCGGAACCTGGAGGGACTGATTCACTGTTCGCTGCTGGAGACAGTCTTTATTTCATGCCCTGTCTCGCTTCTGCTTTACTGTGGGTGTCAGCTTTCTTCTCTCTGACAGGTTTTTCCAGGAAACTAGCGCTTCCTGGTCGTTTGCCACTGTTGTCACCACATAAATAATGAGACTCCTTGAGAAAGTTCCTAGAGAAGGAGTCTCCGCAACTTAGTTCTGTGTCCACTCCCAGGGCCTACAGAAGTGCTCTGGGCCAGGCCACTCTCTCTAACCAGAGGCCTGATAGGTCCCGCTGGGTAGATCTCTTAAGTCAGGAGTCTTCCGATTTGCAAAGAATCGCTGGGCACTGCTCACAGCTAATACATTTGGCCCCTAGCCAGTCCCTCCAGAGACTCTTCAGAAGGAGGTCCTGGTCATCTGCGTTTCATAACCCACCACCGTAAACTCTAGGGAACAGTTAGGGTCAACCCTGAGGCAATAGACTTTACCACCACCACCAACCCCCCCACCCCCCGCCTTTTTGTAAAAGAAGGTAAGACAAAACAATGCAAGTGGACTCCAAAGACCACGAAGTACTGATAAGGGTCATGCCTTTCTGTGGGTAGATCAACAGGGTCTCTGTTCAGAATCCTGTGCTTATCTTAGAGTAACTCAGAAGTGCCTCCTTGAATGCACCCTACACACAATTTTAAGAAAGTCCAAAAGCCTCTCTTCTCTTATGCATTTTCTTATGACCCTTAGATTGATTACCTGTTACACGAAGTGCTTCTTTGAATGGATTTGGAAAGCATCTTTTTTCCCCAATGGCATTTGTGAAGGCGGGGGGTGGGGGGGGGGGAAGGAAATCAGTGAACGCTTTTCATTTTACCTCCCTTCCCAGTATGAGAATGCCCAAAGCAGCCAGAGGGCAGTAAGAAAATGGAAATGATATTTCACTTCAGAAATAAACAAAACAAAATAAATGAAATAAATGAAACAAAACAAATACTCAGAGTTCTGGAAACCCAACCCACTTTGGCACAAACTATTGGCTCATTAATATTTCATCCTCTTTTCAATTAAAGAGAGCTTATTCAAAGGGCCCCCAAACACAGGAACATGGGCTAACCGCTTAATAATACATCTTTTATTTCCTTTAATCCCTCATACGATCTCTTCGGAGAGTAACAAAATCCGAGCTGACAGCTGTGAACTTGGACAAATATATTATCTGAAGGCAGATAATTTAAGACCTATTACATTTTTCAAAGATACCTTGGTGATTTTTCTTGATTTTTTTTT
>PVJH01025632.1:0-23094 GCA_004026705.1 Nesogale talazaci
CCCCCCATTAATCAGAAAGCATACACAAAAACACTTCCCTTCTCTCCTCCCTCTCCCACCCCCACCAAAGGAAATCAAAGATGACATACCCATACTGTTGGGAGCCTGGTTTTTGTTTTTAATTCAGTGATTATCAAGGAGGTATCTTAAAAAAATTTTAAAGCATCACTGAAGTTATTAATGTAGAGGAAGCTGCACATATTGACAGGGTATACTCATGGCTCTGGCATATGCAGACATTCCTGACTCCATTGCAAGGGAGATCACAGATGCAGCCCCTAAACAACACTGTCGTTGGCCCCATGTGCTCAGGGGACCACCGGGGCTTCATTCTGCAGTGGGGCCGGGCGGCCTTGAAGCGCCAGCCTTTTGCTTAGTAGTGAATCACACACACCCCCACCCCACCCCGAAAACCAACCAACCAACCCGCGTGAGAACGATGGACATTCTTCCCGGCTGGTGGTTACAGAGCGGAGTCTGATTCGTAATGACCCCATAGGGCAGAGCAGAACTGTCTCGTGGGGTTTCAGAGACTTTAAAGCAGTGGTTCTCAACCTGCCTAATGCCACGATCCTTTAATACAGTTCCTTGTGTTTGGTCACCCCCCTCCCCCAACCATAAAATGGTTTCCGTGGCTATTTCATCACTGTCGTTTTGCTACTGTTATGAACCAGGTGACCCCTGTGACAGGGTCACTCAAATCCCTGCCCCCCACCACCACCACCAAAGGGGTCAGGCCAACCAAGTTGAGAATCACTGCTAGGTACCGCAGCCTCATCTTTCTCTTGCAGAGAGACTGGTGGATCTGAACTGCTCCAACACGCGCTCATACCCCCTGGATGATACTGTCCCTCTGCCATGCTCTTGGGTCCAGATTCTCCCTCCAGGACCTTCCACCCCAGAGGAGGGGCAGAGTAAGACTTGCTTGATAAAGGGATCTAAATCTAGAAAGGGACCATCCTTGCCTGGAGGGGAGAGGGAGGGCTTCCTGGGAAGTGTCTGGGAGGCCAGGGCTGAAGAGAGCGGCTGAAGGAGCCAGGTCCAGGGGTGTGGGCGGGCGGGGTTGTGGCAGGAAGAGGGAGCAGTCCATAAGCATCCCAGATGCATGTCCTGCCAAAGGTCACGAGAGGCAAGGGTGACAGGGCAAGATAAGGCTCCTGCCCTGGCCTCCAGGTGCCTGGCCTCTCTCCCCGTGCCTCCCCAGCAGAGACCTCGGGGTGAAGGTGCCGCACTCTCTGCGGAGGCAGCAGGATAGGCCCTTGGACGGGCGGATGTGGAGACATTGACAACTGAGGGGCCTGGCTGGGAAGGAGGCCCATCATTTTCGTGCCAGATTTGCAGGAGTCATGATGAGTCAGGGAAAAAAAAAACGCTCTCTGGATTCGGGAGGGGAATTCGGCTGCCCGAGCAGGACGGTGCTGATCAGAGACCTGGCCCGGACTCTGCTCGCCTCCAGAGTGGCGCAGCTCTGGGCTCCGAGCCAAGGGCTTATTTTTTAACATTCCTGGCTTTACTAAATGAGTTCAAAAGCAACGTTGGATTTTTTTTTTTTCAAGTGCTTCAGCCGCAGCCACCTGATGCCAGCTCTTGAGGACTCTGGACTGGGTTGGGCTGGCCAGGGTTTAGGTCCCAATAGTCCAGTGGGCAGGAACCCTGATGGTGTAGGGGTTCCCTGCTGGGCTGCTGACAGAAGGACCAGCAGTTCAAAACCACCAGCTGCTCTTCAGGGGAAAAGATGAGGCTTTCTGCTCAGAACCTGAGAAAACCAAAGGGACACTTCTACTCTGAACTCAATAGCGGTGAATGAAAGAGGCCTGCTGGGCAGAGATGACAGCCCGACAGGTGAGGGCGGGGTCTCAGGCTGCTCCCACCTCCTGGGTAAAACAAGTCCCCCCTTCTTCGAAAAGGACAGTCCAAACGTTCATGCCCTTTGGCCCAGAGGTTCTGCTTCTGGAATTGCCTCTCAGAGATTCTTCCGCCAAGCACAGCAGCTGCTGCCACAACAGTGTCCACTGCAGAGTGACTTGAGAGACTGAAAAGCCTCCAATCTGCCAGACATATCCTGGCCGAGGGGGTTAAATCCAGCGTCGATGTCCTTACCACGAAGCAGGCCCTGCAGCCTTAAAAGAGAAGGCTAGTTTGACAGAAACAGCCTCTCAGCCCCACAGGTAGCGTTAGAGAGATACACCAAAGCGACAAAGCCATGTGCTGTACTCTTCCTAGGTTCCTTCTTGATTTTAAAAACAGCCAGGGGCCCTGAAAAAGACCACCCATGGTGAGGTGTCTGCCCCACAGGGTTAAGAGTTTGCCTCTGGGCGGGGGTGGGGACTGGGCTTGGGAGTGGGGTGGAGCGGGACTTTCACAGTGTATAATAGAAAGCGATGCCCCACCAGCATTGGGGCATTCCCTTTGAATCCAGACACACAGACTCAAAAGGAGAAGGTCAGGTCTCAGAAGTTAAAAAGCTAAGAGTGTGGGACTGTGGCCCACGGGCTTGGCAGTTCAAATCCAGCAGTGACTCTCAGGAGCAGCGCTGGGTAGCTCCCACGACCACCAGAGGGCAGTGATGCCCCCCCCCTAAAAAAAAGCTAAGAGCTCCTGACCTGGATTTGAAGTCAGCAACCTGGCTGAGTACCTATGTGGCCTTGGGCATGCTAGCCCCTCTCCTAGCCTCACTTTCCTTACCTGTGACAAGAGACTGTCTTGAGGATTAGGAACTGTTTCTTTGCGGAAACCCTTAGCTCAGTGCAGGGGGTATCTGTGTACACTCAGTGCAGGGGTAGATAAGATGATGGAGAGGAGGAGGAGGAGGAACGTGGGGGGTGGGAGGTGCGTGTTTTATGCTGAGTCCAATGTGACAGCCACAAGGCATGTACCTTCCAGGAGCTGCAGGGCTCCCAGTGCCAGGGCCCCCTTACTGTCGCCGAAGGCTAACTTGAGGAGCATTGGTTTTAACAATCACTCACTGGAGGCCAGGGAGCTATCCGCCAGACTCTGCTGGGAAGGGAGGGGTGTGGGGGGGGTGGACATAGCCACTGCCTCCTGTCTTTGTCTCCCCATCTTGTGACATAATGATAAGGAAGACACCTGGTTGTTGCAGGATTTTAAGGAGAGCTTAGGGTCACGGGGCTTGGTTCACAAGACCAGGCGTGGTTGCTGTCCATGTGGTTCTTGTCAGTGGCCGTCTAGTCAGGTCTAACTCACCGAGACCCAAGGTCTCCTGGAGTCAACCCCTGCCTGGTCCTGTGCCACCTCCCCTCCCTCCCCCATTGCTGTTGTTGGGCCACTGTGTAAATTCACCTCGTGAGGGGCTGCCCCTCCCCAAGACACAAAAGCTGTCATTCTGTGAAGGCAAAAGATATTTTGTTTTGTTTTGTTTTGTTTTTTTGGGGGGGGGGGGCATCACTGCCCTCTGGTAGGAGTGGGAGGCCCAGGCTTGCTCCTGGAGAGCTGCGGTTGGATTTGAACTGCCAACCCAGTGGGCTGCAGTCCCGCATTCAAACCACTACGCCCCTGGGGTTCAGCCCTATTTCATTTTCTTTTCTACAGATTTCTTGACATCTCAGGAGAAAGACAGGGCTTTTTAACCCTCATAAAGAGCTAGTTTTGGAAGCCCACAGGGGCAGGGCTTGGCATCGACTAGCTGAGACAGACCGTGAGATTGGCTCGACCCAGAACTCACATCCCCAAACAATTCAATGATTTACATCAGGCGTCCTCAAACTGCAGCCCACGGGCCACATGCGGCCCGCCGAGGACATTTATCCGGCCCACTGGGTGTTTTTGCCACCTCTCCCTTCCTGCTTAGCAGCCGACTCATCCCGGGCCCACAGTGAATATGTTCATAGCTTGTTTGTTTTTAACTATAGTCCAGCCCTCCCATGGTCTGAGGGACAGTGAACTGGCCTCGTTTAAGAAGTTTGAGGACCCCTGGTCTACATTTTTCAAAAAGAGGTGGGTGATGGGTACCCTCTTTGACAACTCTGCTATCTGCGACTGCCCCTGGCATGTCGTGGGCACTCCGCCTTTCTTGTAAGCCAATGCGCACTGTTCTCAGCATGTCCACAAAGATAGCTACCATTCCATACCCTTAACAGGCGGGTGAAATAGGTCCTGGGGTCATCCTCGTTTTTAGAGACCAAAAATATAGATCGATTTAGAAAGGATCACACAGCCAGACAGAGGCAGATTTGAACTCTGGGAGACGTCTGCTGGTTGAAGGAAGGTCAGGTGCAGGGCCTGGGGGCCTGAAAGATCCCGAAAGAAGCCTTGCTCTTCCACTCGCTGGTAATCCCACAGAAGGAACCCAGGCTGAGAAGGGCGGAGCTCCAGGCCAGCTGGAGGTTTGGATCTGGCTTCGTGGCTCCCCATAGTCCCTGGCAGTGCCAGGTTTGGGCTCCTGGGAAAATCCCAACACGTTGAGCAGATGTTAAATTCTCTGTGCTGGGAAGTGACTCACCATCACGAACTGCTGAGTGGAAGAAGTTTCTGGGCACGGCGTGAAGTTACCGCGCACACTGGACGGAGGTGTTTCCCGTGGGCTGGGTACTTCCCCGAAGCCCGCCACCTACAGTACTGGCTTGGCCGATCCTTCAAATAATTCCATGGGGTGCGTACAACCACAACAGCCACGTTAAAAAAAAAAATCAGATTCTAACTCATAACAGCCCTGTGTAGAGTTTTCGGGGTGCACATCTTTCTTTTTTTAAAATCATTCTATTGGGAGCTCATGCAACTCTTACCACACTCCCCACATACATCCATTGTGTCAAGCACATTTGTGCACCTCCTGCCATCATCGTTCCACCCGAGCCCTTGGGATCAACTCTTCGTTTTTTCCCCTCCCTCTCTGCTCCCCCCACCCACGAACCCTTGATAATTCATAAGTTATTATTTTGTCATTTCTTTTTTTCCTCAATGGTTTTATTGGGGGCTCTTACAGCTCTTATAACATTCCATACATCATTTGCATCACGCATTTTTGTACATATGTTCCCATCTTCATTTCCAAATATTTTCTGAGTCCTTGGTATAAGCTCCTCTTTCCCCCTCCTTTTTTTCCCCCCAGTGATTTTATTGGGGGCTCTAACAGCTCTTATAACATTCAATACAGGGCCGAACCCTGGCGGCGTAGTGGTCGTGCGCGGGACTGTTGCCCACTGGGTTGGAGGTTCAAATCCAGCAGCAAGGCTGGGCCTCCTGTCGCCATCCTCATTTCCAAACATTCTCTACCTGAACCCTTGGTATAAGCTCCTCCTTCCCCCTCCTTTTATTTTTTATAAATCATTTTATTGGGGGCTTATTTTGTCTTTTTTGTGTGTGTGGCATCACTTTGTCATGTCTTACATGGCTCGATGTCTCCCCTTATCCACTTTTCTGTTGACCATCCCCCAGGAAGGAGGTCCTATGCGATCCTTGTAATCGGTTCCTAAAGTACCTCTTTTTTTTTTTTTAAGGTACACCTCTTTATAGAGGCAGACACCCTCATCTTTCTCCCGCGTGGGTTTGAACTCCTGACCTTTTGGTCATCAGCCCAACACCTAGCCCACGGTGCCAAAAATCAAGGCTCGGAGACTCAAAACGACAGGCTCGGGGTGGCCTAGGTAACAGGGAGAGGAGGCTGGGGACTCGGCCGTCAACGCCTCATCACTGAATGGCACCAGTAACATCTGTCACAGTTAGCAGCAGTGGCTGCGGAGGACAGCAACGGAAGGGGCCATGACGGAGAATGTCTGGAAGTAGCCGAGCTCAGCAGGGCCAAAGAGCTGAGCACTGGCCCCGATCAGTTAGGAGGGAGGGCACTCGGGCACACCTCTTCCCAGTAAACAGGGCTCTGATGACTGGGTCAAAGATGTTGGACTCCCTCCCAGTTATGTAAGCTCAGTGCCGCCTGGTCACGCCTGGCCCTGCTGGGTAGGAGTCAGAGAAGGTCCCAGCTCAGGAGGGCTCTTCTGCTGTGGCCAAGCACCTATCTAGTCAGGCTGCCCAGCAAAGGCCTGAGCCTTTACAGCCAAGCCTCCCCTCCACCCCCACCGGGCCAGCCAGGCTGAAGTGCCAGTTCCCAGAGACAGGACCCCTGCCTGCCCTTTGGGAAGGCCCCTGGAGCCCCCTGCATGCCTTTGGTTTGCCGCTGCACAGAGGAATTCAATTGAGCTTCATTTCTTAGGCAGCTATGCGCTGGGTACCTTTCCCTCATCAACTCATGTAACTGTGACAAGAAGGTGTCATTATCTCCACTTGGTGGGTGAGCAAACTAGGGGTGAAACGAGTTTCATGACTTGCTTGAAGCCATCTAACTGGGGAGTGGCAGGGCTGGGATTTGAACCCAGGTCATTTTAGGGAGAGAGGATCACCCAGGAGGACTCATGAAGCAGGGAGAAAACAGAAAGTTTTTTTTTTTTTTGGGGGGGGGGCATCACTGCTCTCTGGTGGTGGGAGTAGGAGGCCCAGCCCCACTGCTGGAATTGAACCTCCGTCCCAGTGGGCCGCAGTCCCGCGCACAACCACTACGCCACCGCCACCAGGGTTCAGCCTGAAAACAGAAAGTTTAACAGAAAGGTTAAACTCCTGATTCCAGTCCTCCCTCTCCTACCAGCTGTTTATCAGGCCACCTGCTTCGGGAAGCCTGTCCTGGCCACCTTTCCAGGTCAGGCCCCCTAAGTGCTCTTGCCCCCTCGGCTCCAACTCCCCCACCACGGGTATCCCAGTTCATTTGGGCAACACTTGCATGTCCGTCACAGCAGCCCGGCCCAGCCCAGATGGTGGGATCCGCATCGAAGAGTGACGTCCTCTCGTCACACCTGGGGAGGCGAGGCTGGCCAGCAGACACAGGGAGAGGAGAGCTGGCCTCTGAGTGGTCCTAATGATGGACTGTAAGCCAGGGCCACCTTGTCGTCACCGGGAACACTGTTTGGCTAAAAGGAGGAGCTGGCTGTGAGTCTCTGGACTCAGCGGAAAGGGGTACAGGTACACATTCTCCTATTTTGGCCTGAGAACCTGAGCTGACTTTGCACAATGTCAGGCCGGGCACTAGGCCTTGGGCTCCACACATTCACGAATCGAGCCTGTCTAACCAACCAGACAGGGACAGATGGAGAAACTGAGGTTCAGAGGGATGACACCCTACCCCGCCTCACACAGGGACTCTGGAGCCCTGCCTGAACTGCAGCTGGGTGTTAAAGCAACGCAGAAGTGGGGGATCGAGACCACCTGGACCTGGGCTATTCAACACAGCTGTCATCGCCACACCGAAATCTGAAATGTCGAGAGGGCGACAGTTCCTGAGAGACCTTTGAAAGGTCTTATTTAGCAATTAGGGAAAGAAAGGTTATAGTCTGGTCCTAAGGCACAGGGTCCATCCAAATGTGAGCTCCTGACTTTCAGTGCCAGCCTCTCTCCACACCTTCTACACGATGCCTTGAGAGGTCAATTGACAAGCCGACTCCTGTCTCCTGGCTGGGCCTTGGTAAGGAAGGGGCTTCTGTGGGTCAGGAAGACACCATCAACGAAACCCAAACAAAATGATATGGAAGACACTCGCTATCTGTATAAGGCAGAGGTTGATAGTCACGATATATTGTAAACTACTATCAATACTGCATTTGTCGGACCATAAGATGCACCCTCCCCCCCCAAAAGTGGGGGGAAAAAAAAACGAGGATGCATTTTATGTCCGCTGCTGTTTGCAGGCTGTGGATTGCTGTGTGGCCGGGGGAAGTCCCGCCTCCTGGAGTCTCAATGTCAGTCAGGTCACATGATCGGCACGGCATACACCTCTCCTCATTTGTTAATGAGTGTGATGATGGTTCTGAACACCACTGTTGAGTTTACGCTGGTAAGTATGACCGTATTTTGCTTTATTTTAATAGATATTTTAATATACTGGTACCATTTGGTTCATAATATTTTTTCTTGTTCTCCTGCTCTAAAGACTTGATGCATCTTATGGTCAGGTGCATCTCATAGTCCGAAAAATAAAGTAAGTAACAAAAAGATAGCCACTTCAACTGAAAAATGAGCAATGGACACAGAAGGTAATTTGTCGAATAAGAAATTCAAATAAAAAAGGAAGAAGAGAAGATGCTGGTGAAAGAACATGCACTCATACTAAGAAAACACTTGGGTGTTTTTTTTTTTTGTTTTTTTTTTTTGTCAAATGGATCGGTGAAAATGGAGGCTGGTGTTTGGCCGTCTCTCTCGATACGCAAATACCCTCTGACTCAGTCCTGCCTGGGTCTGCACTCAGGCCCGCCTGACTGCCCATCCCGTGTTTCCAACCATGGCTCCTCTCAGAGGCCCGGTCAGGCTGGGGCTGGAAAGGGCGGAGCTGGCTGATCAATGGGGCAGATATGTGGACTTGGTGGTGGGCGGCCCAGGCCGGCCGGCTCACTGGCGTGCCGTCTTCTTCAGGGTCTTTATCTTCTGGTGTGACTGGCTCAGCTAGGAGTTGGGAGGCCAGCACACATCGATACGCCCTTGGTCAGCTGCCATTCCAGTTCTGCAAATAATTGGAGCTCAGTCACTGGTGAATCACAGTGAGCGCCCTTGGCAAGCAGGGCCAGAGAGGGGAGGCGGGGTGGCGGGCAGGGCAGCATGGGCGTCAGGTGACTGAGAGCACGGGCCAGTTGGGCAGCTGCCCCCGGGCTGATGTGAGCTAGTGACTTTCTCCATCCTCCCTCCCTTTCCTCCTCCTTTCCGCTTCTTTCCCCTCCTCTCCTCCCTTCCTTCATTTTTACTTCTCTCCACTGAGGTACCAAGTACCAGTATGTACGAGACCTTGAGCTAGGCCCCAGGGAGATGGAAAAGACAAACCCAAAGCCTTCATCTCCTCTACGTTTGGGGCTCAGAGTGGGGCTCAGAGCAGGAAGTGGGCATTGTACCCGACACAGCGGGGAGCAGGGCAGGGTGGGGACAGTTGAGCTAAAGCTTGACATTGAATAGGTCATCATCGTGTGGACAAGGAACCTTCAGGCAGGGCTGCAGGGGTCCAAGGGAGGCAGGCAGGAGAGGTGAAGCAGTGGCTTCTGGGAGATGGGACTATTAGTCCGTTTTGCTATACTTCTCATATCTTTATTCTAGTACATCCAAAAGGTGAAAGAGAGACACGGAAGGACTTTTGCTTATAATGCTCTTATAATGACATATTGTTAAGTCACAAACCACCTACTGTCCTCGTATGAGAGCCAAAGAATATGAATGCAAATTTCCACCCAAACCCGCCCTTTCGAGGAACGGTGGTGGAGGTATCTTGCAACATTCTCTTCTTCACAAAGACAAGCTCTTTTTTTTTTTGACAAGCTCATTTTTTATGTCCTTCTCAATGACTTGCTTCTCGGAGGTGAGGCAGATGCCTCTTACCTCGCCATACCCACGTCTCCCTCACCCTTCCCTTTGACGGCACCTCCCTTCGGTCAACAGTAGTGACTGTGTCCCGTTGGGTAGGGTGATGGTGCTCTGGTGGCACAGTGGCTGAGCTTCGGGCGGCTAACTAAGAGCTCAGGGGTGCGAGCCCGCCAGCCACTCCCTCCACCGGAAAGATGTGCATCCCTGGAGCACTGGCGATGCAGTTGTGATGGATTGGACTGCTTTCTGCAGGGTCGGCAGTTCGAAACCACCCGCAGCTCCACTGGAGAAAGACTCAGGTCTCTACTCCTGTACACAGTGACAGTCTGGGGAGCCCATAAGGGGGTCATAATGAGTCCCCATTGACTCGATGGCAGAGAGTTTGCGTTTCTCAGTGAGTCTGTGTTTCTCAGTTTGGTTCTTTTTTTGACTTTTGTTGTTGTTGTTTTTTGTTTTGTTTTGTTTTTGAGCATCACTGCCCTCTGGTGGGAGTGGGAGGCCCAGCCTTGCTGCTGCTGGATTTGAACCGCTAAGCCAATGGACTGCAGTTCTGCACTCAACCACAACGCCACCAGGGCTCAGCCCTCTCAGCTTGGTTCTTGTAAAGATTACCGTCTTGGAATTCGCATTGGGCAGTTTAGAGTCAGAATTGACTGGATGGCAATGGGTTTTTTGGTTTGTTGGTTTGCTTGGGAGGGGGAGGGTGCTGACAGTTAACACATGTGGCTGCTAATTGAAAGTTTACAAGTTCAAGGGTAGGCCAAGGTGCCTCAGGAGAAAGGCCTGGCAATCTACTTCCTCTGAGGGCATAAACATAC
Organism: Nesogale talazaci; assembly: GCA_004026705.1. NCBI lineage: Eukaryota > Metazoa > Chordata > Mammalia > Afrosoricida > Tenrecidae > Nesogale > Nesogale talazaci. The sequence goes on from PVJH01025632.1 coordinate 10,161, forward strand.
CAGGGGCTGTGACGGTGGCCCAAGACCTGGCAGCATCCGGTTCTGCCTCAATGATCTGTTGCTGCTGCAGCACCAGGAATGCCCCGTGTACCTAAGGGGCCGGGGGCTCTGTCCAACAGAAGTTTACTTCCTTGCAGCGGAGGCAACCAGAAGTCTAGATTCCGGGCACCAGCTCTAAGACAGCCTCTTTCTTGGTTGGCTCTGGGGAGACGCTCTGGTCTCTTTTCAGGTCCTATTTGGTTCCTTGAAGACCTTCCCCGGGCTTGGCCTCTCCGCCTCTGCTTGCCTCTCTGTGCCGAACATCTGCTTGTGTTATATTTTAGAGGTGATTGACCTAAGAGACACCGTACAGTGACATGGGCTCATTAGCCTCCAAAGAACATTCTATTCCTGGGCTGAGCCCCGGTGGCGTAGTGGTTGTGCGCGGGACTGCGGCCCACTGGGACGGAGGTTCAATTCCCGTTCACAGGAGCAAAGGCTGGGCCTCCTACTCCCACCACCAGGGCAGTGATGCCTAAAAAAAAAAAAAAAAGAACATTCTATTCCTAAGCCGGATGATTCCCGCAAGTGTCAGAAAACAAACCAGCCTACTGCCATAGAGGGGAATGCTGATCTGCAACAGCCCTATCCGAGAGAGTGGAACGGCCCCATCCAGGTCCCAAGGCTAAAGATTTTCTGTCAAAATAGTTGCCATGCAATGCAATGGCACCGTCATCCAAACAGTAGCTGCACAGTCATCCCCACGATCAATTTGAGAACATTCCTTCTTTCCTGAACTCACTGTTATTCGCTCCCCGTCCCCCCGCCCCTCCCCCCCACCAACCGTCCCGGCCATAGCTCCGAGGAGAAAGCATAATCCAGCGACCGGCTCTATTGATTCGACCACCCTGGATTTCATATGCCAAGAAAACATCCCCAAACAAAGACGCGAGAAAGCCAACAGCAACAAAGTAAGACAAACAAAAGAACCTGGATGAAAAAGAGATAATTTTAAAAAACGAGAACAACTTTAAAATGGGCCCAAAGGGAGATCTCATGGCCAGGGGTTGAAAGGGCTAAGCTTCTTCATGAAAGCAGACCGCCACCCCGTGTCTTGCTCAGGTCAAGAGGCTGCTGGGGGTATCACTGACAGTTAGTGGGTAGGGAGCACTTAGCCACTGCAGTACCATGTATATTTTTTCAAGACAGACTTCCAATGCCTCACTCACCCCTCAGGTGACATAAGTTGGAGCCAATTTGGTGACAGCTGACAGTAATGACGTGGCAGGTCCTGACCAGGGAGCAGGGACGCTGTGGGTGAGGAGTCTGATCCTACGGCTCTCCTGGTGTCACAGATGGTGAGAAAGGACACAGCATCGGGAGAGTACAGGGCAAGGGACCTCAAAGCCGCCCACTGGATCCACCAGAAACCAGATCCTACTGGTTCCCCTCAGTCCTTTGCCCACAATTCATGCTGGCTTGCTAAGCTCCAGACGTCAGTAGCCTGCGGACATGCACTTGAACCAAAGTCCACGGGAATCAGTCACTCATCTCCAGAAGCTTCTAAATCCACGCTGGAGCTAGACGAGGGGTCGACAAACTCTTGAGATGGAAGAGTCAATCCCGTCCCTCCTCACAACTTTAAAATCACTCCAGAGCCTTAAATATGCTTTCCCAAATGAACGAAATCACCATGATCTGAAAGGACTACCTTCAAATGCTTTCAGTGTGACTTCAGAGTGGCACGTTCACACTGAGAGACGCACAAGACTCCAGAACGCAGTTTGCCGACCCCTGGCCTAGTGATTAACAGTCACCACTCACCACGGGGGCCGCTCTTCCTCTGAAACCTGACTTCTCTCGCTGTTGCTCTAGCTATGGTCACCCTGGCCTGAGCCACCTTCTGCCTGATGGATCTGATCACTTCTCCCCCGGTTTCCTTTTCTTCTGGCCCCTGGCCTGCAATCCATTCTCGGCACAGCAGTCAGAAGGCGTTCCCTAAAAAGCACATTTTGGACCATTCCATTCCTTTGTTTAGATCCATAACAGCCTCTCTTGGGACTTAGAATCCAAACCCAAACCCCTCCCAGGTCTACAAAAGCCCACATAAGCAAGTCTCAATTTGCCTCCCTCCCCTCCCCTCTTCAAACGCCCCCTCCCCACTCATTCTACAGCGGTGGCAGAGAGTCCCCCCAACATGCCAGTTGGCTCATTTCTCCCCATGCTTCCTGGTCTTGGCAGAGAAGACACAACACAGAGGCCTCCCTTGACCACTCCCCTCTCAGCCAGGAGCCTGCACCCCAGCCATCCCTCTCACCCTGCCCTGGGCGCACGCCTCCAGACCACTTGTCCCACAGTCTGTTGCTCAGTACTAGTTTCCATAGGTCTGTCTGTCTGGGATCTTGGGGAGGTAAGAAGACAGGCCAGGCTTGGGAATATTTGCGTGGCTGGCGGGGGAGGGGGGATTTTTGTGTCTTTTCCTGGGGAAGAAACCTGTTGAGAGATGGAAAAAATGTGAGAGTATGTGTCAGCTCTCTTGGCTCCAGGGCAAGCGGTTCCAGCCACACCACGAGGAGCTTCAGTGTCCCACACAGAGGCCACGCTGCCCCTTCCCAGGGGTGCCAAATCCCAACTCAGACCCGACTCATCCCCAACCCAGGGTCCTGCTCGGGCACCACTTCTCCCTCCCTGAGACGGGACAGGAAAGAAAACTTCCTGGGCTCCCAGCCTACAGACAGGCTGCACGGAGAGAACGGCCAGCCCACACTAAGCCCGGGTGTCAGGCCCAGTTCCTGTTGGGGTGGCCTGAGGTTATTCGGGGTCACGGCCAGGCCTCAGGACTGTCTCTGGCCGGTTCTTTCCTCTGAAATCCTCTCTGGCCAGGTGAGGTAGACACAGATTCTTGCCCAAGGAGCAGGTCCAGGGAGGATTAGAGAGAGGGTGAGCACACACAGTTTAGCACTCTAGAAACTGCACTCCAGGCTTAAGGCCTTAACGAAGGGATTTAAACTCTCCAGGCAGTCAAGTTCCCCCTGGGACAATGGGGATCCATTACAATAGCAATGGGACCGGCTGTTAGCTTTTGTCTCCCAGCTAGCTGGCTGTGTTTTCTGAAGATGGGGCCAAAATGGGGGAGCAGCATGGGGAAATGGCCGGGAACACTGAAAGCGGACAGGGAGAAGAAATTGGAAACTGAGACTTAGGCTGCATGTCCACACCTAACTCACCCCTAAAGTCAGTGGGATGGATCCCCACCCCTCCCAGGCCTCTCAGACCCCTCCTCTTATTATTCTGCCCCACCCCAGGCTAAAGTTCCTTCCTCTCATCACCCCCGGGGGGACCCTCAGTCCTCTAGGTGCTTCCCCTTTCCCTTCCAGACCTACAGCCAGAGCAAGCTTCTTAAAATACAAAGTAAATCAGATGTGTCATTGACCGCTTAAAACCTGTGGGAAGCGTGGAATGGGGGGGTGAGGGGGGTGATCGGGAAGCTCAACGAAGCCCTTGGAAAAAAACTAAACTTTTTTTTTTAAGCACTGAATTAATTTATTAAAATAACCATGGAGGCTCTAAGGAAACTCATTTATGAGGAAAAGCTAAACTCCTTCCTGGAATCTGCAAGCTATGGTCACTGCCAGCCAGTCTTTGCAGTCTCTTATCTTGCCTCTCTCTCAAATGACAATGCAGTTGCCAAGTGTTTGAAACTGTCTGTGGGCACTGAGCTAGCTCTCTGCACCCCGCAGGTGGCTTGGGTCACACTAGGTAAGAAGTCTCCCTCTCCACGACCTCCGCTCGGCTCCCCCAGACTCGACTCCTCCATGTCTGCTATGACAACTTTCATCCTTCACACTTGTCACTGTCTGCGTCCCTGCCTGGCCTGGAGCTGGAGGGCGGGCCTGTGGGTTCCAGCTAGGTCCCAGACCCCAGCTCAGGCCTGATTCCCAGCGAAGTAATCTGGATGAAGGACAATAAATCCGGAACCTCTTTTGTGTCAGGCCAGGGAGGAAGGAAGACGCGCCGCTCGGGTAGCCACCCCGTCTCGGAGCCGTGAATCCGGCACGGGAGCGCAGCCTGGGTAAAGAGGCAAGAAACGACCACAAAAGGTTAACAGGCTGAGCCCCGGGGGTGTAGTGGTTGTGCAAGGGACTGCGGCCCACTGGGATGGAGGTTCAATTCCAGCTCACAGGAGCAAAGGCTGGGCCTCCTACTCCCACCACCAGGGCAGTGATGCCTTAAAAATAAATAAATAAAAGGTTAACAGCTCGGGACAAATGAAGATGGAGCACTTGGTGGCAAGCCTTCTCTTCTCAGCGCCGAGATTGGGAGGCCGAGATTGGGAGCTCGATGGGGTGCTGGTACACCCCCAGCTTGTCAGTTTTCTGAGAAACGGGCCTGCCTTCCTCCCGGGCCTAACTTGAGGTTTGCTCAATGATCCCGAGCCTGGAGGGGTACTGGAAGGTCGTCTCAGCGAGAGTTTTCAGAGGGTTTCTCCTTCTCATTGTTTCTTCTCGCGCTCCCCTCCGAGGATGGACAGCCCCGGCTTCCCGCCCCGCGACCTCCCACTGCTTTCCCCTCTCCCTTTCCCTCCACCCCGCCCTAACGGGGAGGGCGGATCCAGCTGCGCAGCGCACCAATCCGAAGAGCCCCAGTCGCCTCTTGCCTCCGGGGAGTCCCGCCTCGCGCTGTCTTCCACCAATCGTGGGCAGGGACGCCTCTCCGCCCCCGCCCCGCGGGGCTGCCCAATCACGGGCGGGCTGGGTCGGCGGCGCGGCGCCCCGCCCCTCCCGCGCTCCGCGGCGGCTCGGAGCGGCCGCTGAGGGCCTCGGCATTCTCGGCGGCGTCCGGATCGGCCCGGGCGGCGGCGGCGGCGGCGGCGGCGGCCACGTCGGGAGCGCAGGCGCGCCGCTGGTGCTCACCCAGTCCTTGGGTAGAGGCGGCAGGCCAGGCGGGCGCCACCGGCCGGCCCGGAGGGGTCCCCCAACTCCGCCCGGGCCCGCGGCGCGGGATCCAGCGCCGAGGAGGAGGAGGCGGCGGCTGCCGGGCCCGGTGCCCGCCCGCAGGAGGCCGACGGCCGCCCGTCCCGGGGCCTGAGCTCGGACGTGGGACCCGGAGCGCCGCCGGCGAGGCTCCGGAGGGGGAGGCCGCCCCGCGCTCCCGGCCGCCCCCCCCGCGGGCGCCCCCCGCCCCTGGCCGCGCTCACCTGCGCAGGCCGCCGGGCTCCCAGGTGCGGGGGCGTGTGCGCGGCGAGGGTGCCTCCCCCGGCTGCCAGCGGGGCGGGGGCGGGGCCGCCCTGCGCCCTCCGCCTGGCCGGCCCGCCGGCGGCGCGCAGTCTCGCGGGTCCGGCCGCCGCTCCGGGCTGCGCGGCGTGAGCTCCCCCGGCGCCGCGGGGCTCGGGATGCTGCCCGCCAGCGCGGCCGCTCGCGCCCCGCCCGCCCCGCGTGCCCTCGCCTGCTGGCTCGTGGCCCCCTGTTTACATGCCCGTGAGGCCCCGGGCCCCTCCGAGCCCCGCCGAGCCCCGGCCCCCCGAGGGTGAAGCCAGCCGGCCCGCGAACGGGACTGGACGCTCAGCCCCTCGCCCGGCCTGCCACCTCGGCGGCCCCCGACGCTGGTGTGTTGAGGAGGGGGCGTGCGGTCAGGAACGGAATCCTGGGGATTTCTGCCCCCCTTCTCTTGCTTGGCCTTCGGGGCTTCAGACTCAGGGATTTCGCCCATGGCTTTCTTGATGAAGAAGAAGAAATTCAAATTTCAAACCACTTTTACCCTGGAGGAACTGACTGCCGTCCCCTTCGTCAACGGGGTCCTCTTCTGCAAGGTCCGGCTGCTGGATGGCGGGGATTTTGTCAGCTTGTCGTCCAGGTAGGAGCTGGGGGCAGTCATTGGCCCCTTGGGGAGGGGGTGGGTTCCTGCAGGGGAGGAGGGTGACCATGGAGACGCAGCGCCTTGGGAGAGGGATAGCGCCCCTTGGGGCATGTGTGTGCCGGGAGGTGTTGCACAGGCTGGATTGGTCCCTGGGGAGGGGTGGGCTAGAGGAGGTTGGCAGGGTCCCGGGTGCAGGTGACTGGCCAGCAACCTGAGATCAGCCCTTTCAGAAGGCAAGCTCTCTGGGTGCCTTGCGGCCGCCCTTGGCAGACCTGTGTGATAGCTGGCCAGATGAGGTAGCCCCAACGAGCCGGTGGAGTGGGGGCCAGGAGAGAGTGGTAGAGAAAGGGGCGTCCCAGCACATCTAGAACCCCCTTGCACCCCCTGGCCCCTTGGGCTGTCAGGATTGAGAGTCTTCAGCAGCCACAGGTCCCCTGACTCTCTCCAGAGCTTGGCAAGGCTGCCCCTGGAGTGGCTGGAAGGAGGTGGCTGGATTTTGGCCTTCTCTCTGAGTGACCCGTCCCCTTCTGGCCAGAGCTGGCCCGTTTTGCATTGCAAATGCCCTCGTTGAGGAAGCTGCTGTCTGTTCTGAAAGAGGCTTCTCCAGTTGGATTTCGGACCTCTCCTCATCAGGCAGGCCAGCAGCCTGGCTTATTGCTGAAGGTGATGGAGTTGCCAGACGATGCCTGGCTGGCTGGAGGCCCCTCTCCCACTCCCACCCCCACCCTGGGCTTTGCACCCCCGGACTAAGGAGAGAACCTTGGAATCCAACAGATGGGTGTTAAAATCCTGGCTCGGTCACTTTCTCAGGGACCTCAGTTTCTTCTTTTGGAAAACGGGCCTCTTACAAGTCCTTCCACCAGGCTGGGAGATATCAGCCATGCAGATGCTGGCCCACGGGCTTGGCCCCCTTCCTAGTGTTTCCCCTCTTCCCTTCATACCCCTGTGGACTCAGTTAGCCAGCGCTGCCTCCCTGTTCCTGGAGGTAGATCGGGAAACCAAGGGCCAGAGGGAGGAAGAGGTGAGACGGCTTGCCAAGGACCTTCCAGGTGGCGGCTGACGACCCACCTCGTCCTGTTTGGGGGACCTGTTGGACTGATCCGAGGTTGAATGCATTGCTGGAGGAAGGGGGCGGCGTGTGTGGCCGACCCCAAATTTAGGAGCCTCTTGGTGTGAGAGAAGGTGAGGCAGTCGACGCTCCTCAAGATTTCCAGATTTCCCTGCTTGGGAGCCCGCCAGGGCAGTGCTTCCCCGTCCTATGGGGTCCTTGGATGAGTCGAAATGATTTGGGCTTGGTGTGGGCAGGGTGGAAGGGAAGGCCTTTTCTGTGTGCTGTGGCCTCTGTGGCTTGGAGGCTCCTAGCTCTGCCCGGAGCTGCTTATCTGAGGAATTCGGACTGCCCTTCTCAGCAGGGGTGGGGGCCATCCTCAGTTGCCTGGGAGGCCAGCTATCTGCAGCCACCCTCACAGGGGCCCAAGGTTCCTGGGCTGTGCCCAGAAGTACGGCCGAGATTGGCCATTCGCCGGCTGCGTGACCTTGGGCTACCTACTTAGCCAGTCTGATGCTGAGAGCCCGCATGTATAGGTGCCGTGCTCCCCATTTCATAAGCACGTCTCACTTAATCCTTTGCACCCTGGAGTGGGGGTGGGTGTGGGGAATAGGCTTGTTCTCACTGAGAGGGAGTGATCCCAGCTTTGGCCCAACAGGGAGCTCGGCCCCCAGCCCTTTCTTTGTCTTAGAGCGACCAGGCAGTTTCTGCAAGAGGCATGTCTGTGTAAGGGGCAGGGGCCTGGGTACCACGAAGGCATTGACAGCAAGCCTCGGACCGACCATTGAGGTTTGGCCTGTCCTACCCATAGGGCTCTCCAGCTAGCCTAAGCCTGCTGCTGCACCTGGGAAAGTCTGGAAAGTTCCAGGGCGCCGCCCACAGCTTTCATATATCACCCCCCTTCTCTCTTGGCCAGGAGCTGCCGTCTCCTCCAGCCCAGCCCAGCTCCAATAACTTGCCCTAGCTGTCACCCGGGCAGAACCGGAGTGGGGCTGAGGAGGGGAGAGCTGACGTGACTCCCCCAGGGCAGGGCGCTGAGTGGGTGCTGGGCACCTGTTTGCTGCCTGGCAGGTGTGCCTGCCGAGAGCACGCAAGAACGCTGGACCCGTGTCTCGGTGCCCGCTGCCGTGGCGTTTCCTGGGGTCTGGGTCTTGGCCCAGGGCACGGTGGTTCCTGGGTTCCTGCCTCACAGCCCGTCGCCTCTCCAACAGCCAGTGAACACCCTGTTCTTTGTAGTTGGGGCAGGGCCAGGGCCGGGTCTATTAGCGTATTCTCCCCGCTATGGCAGCACCTCGCCACCGCCGTCGTCTTTGTTTCCTGTGTGGGACTCCGTAACAACGGCTGGGCGCACAGCTCGAACTCGACCCCGTTGGAGCAGGTAGAAGAGGCGCTCCTCGGCCTCGTCTTTCTATGGGCACCGTAGGAGCAGTGACCCTCAGGGTGCTCCTGTTTTGAGAGCACTCCCACTGTGTGCCGGGTACCATTGCGGGGGCTCCGGGGCCTGAGCGGTGCAGCGCCCTGCCCCCAAGGTGGCCCACTCAGTAACTGGCAGCTTGAGGAGGAGAAGGACCAGTGGCTCCATTGACAGCCACTTTACGGGTGCCCTTGCTGAGTCCTCTCAGCCGCCCTGTGGACTGGTAGCATTCTCTCCACATCTGGATGAGGGAGTGGGGGTGCAGAGAGCCAAAGCCCCCTGGTTTTGTGCTGCACAGTCAGGGGGACATGGGGGGAGGTGCTCAATTGGGGCTTGTTGCGTCCAAGGCTCTGTGTGGACCTGTTGGCAGAGGATTGGAGTAGCGGCCGACCCCGGGCCGTTCCTAATGCTCTTGTCAGTGGGGTGGATGGATAGCTTCGAGGCACTGAGCCAGGTCTCTTTAGGTCCAAGGAAAAGGATCCCCAGGGCCATAAGGGGGGGGGGGGCGTAGGATAGGAATCTCTGTGATGGATTTGGGGCCAGGCATGAGCTGGCACTAGGACACCACGGGGAATTTGCCAGAATCCCCGCCCTGGAGCACGACCAGGCTGGCACATCCAAATGGCACCCACCAGGCTTTCCCCAGGGGTCCCGGGAGGTCCCAGCCAAGTCTGGTGAGTCAGGATGCCCAGGGCCAGGCCATGCAGCCTCCAGTCACGCTATGCACAGCAACCGTCAGGCAGGAACAATTCCCTCATATTCCAAGAGGTCTCTGGCACCCAGGCCTGTGGCCCGCCCCAGGCCTGTGGCCCGCAGGGACGTGGAGGGCAGTTAGTCACCTCTAGAAGACCAGCAGAGACTTCCCAGCCAGTGGAGAAACCAAGGCTCAGGGCAGGGGATGACTCGTCCAGAGTTAGCCCACAGACCTGGCTGGGTGGATTCTGGGCTGGCCCTGACCTCTGTCCCCTGTACCTCTTCGTATGAAGAGATCACTGGGCCAAAAGGGGAGGCGGGGCTCCTCAGGTGGTTCCTCTGGCTTTGGACTTGAGTGGCAATTTGTCCAGACTTGATGCCACCCGCTTCCTGCCTCTTTTTTGGGGGGTGGCTTTGAATCCTCAATTACTTTTTCCCTGGGGCTTGGGGGGCTGCCTGCGGAAAGAGCATGTGCCTGCGCTGGGCATGGTGACTGCCCGACTCCCATGTGCCTGGCCTTGGGCCAGTTGGAAGGAAAGGCCTCTGAGGGATGGTTGGGATTCCCTGGGCATGAGGAAGGTTGTGCTCTGCATGGGTCAGCTCTGCAGCTGGAGCCCACACGCGGCCCGTCCCAGGGGACACTACGGCAATGTGGCCTTCCTTTACACGCCACTGGCTCGGCCAGGCCCTCCAATCTCCGAGTCCCACTCCCTCCCGCCCTCCCTGCTTGGAAAAAGCTCGGGAATGCCACTTGAAGGTACCATATTCTTTTTTTTTTTTTTTAATAATTTTATTGGGAGCTCGTACATCACTTTTCACAATACGTAAATACATATACTGTGCCATGCACCTTCACATGCCTGCTGCCGTCATCATGCTCCAAATATCCGCCTTCCCACTTGAGCCCTTGAGGTACCATGCTCTTGGTGAGGAAGGGAAGTCAGGGGTCAGGGAGGTGGAACAGGGAGATGCAGTCTGGCAGCTGGGAAGAGTCCTCTCCTTCTATGACCTGGACTGGGGAGGGAGGAGCGGGCGGTTGGTCCCGTGGATCTTGGATGAGGGACTGCCAGGGTTAGTGGGCAGGAAGGGCTGGAAGCTGCCAGACTGGGCATGCCCATCATGGCTTTGGGGATGCTGTCGAGGGCCGAGCATGTGGTGTGGTTAGGTCTGACAGTGAAGGGCAGTGGCTCTTAGTTGCTGGGAAGGAAGGAAGCCATGGGGCCGAGTGACCCACACTGAGGGCAGTTGGGATCGGTTAGGTGGCCGTGCCAGTTTGGCCAGGCTGGGTGGTAGCAGAGTGGGCAAACCAGGGAGAGCCCTTGGAAGGCCACCTGGCCAGGTCGGAAGCAGGTGCTGACAAGTGGGGATTCACAAGGTGTGCAGACTGGCCAGGGGTGAGCTGCTTGCTGTCTGGTGCGCCTGTGACACACACCCCAGGCAGATGCTTGGTTCCTCACGAGTGCAGGCCTGTCTCTGGTCCTGGTGGCTTTAGCTTCTGCTTCCTGGTTCCTGGGCGGTCTTCGCATGCCCGTCTTATCTGCTCTCTGCCCCCAGCTCTCCTCTGCTCCTTCCTTTCATCTCTTATCTCAAAAGAGATCAGCCCCAAACCAGATACTATCAAAGACAGCCTATTCCCAAGAAACTATTCAGGCAGGGAGGTAAGGATTTACAACACAGCCAGTCCACCACACCTCGGGTAGTTTTGGATCACATAAAAATGGAGGCTTTTTGTTTCTTTTCAAGCCAGGCCTCCTTCATTTCCAGGGCCTCACTGCCTCACCTGGCTGGGCCTGCCCACCTAGGCGCCTCCTGCGGCCGCTTGCACGTCCTTGAGTCTCAGTCTGTGCCGGTTCTCCTCTCTTTACTCAGCCCAGCTTGGTCCCCCAGGGGGCCCGCATGCGAGGCGCACTGTGGGGATGCTGGGGCAGGAGGAGGCAGGGTGACCCGTGGAGAGAGATCCTGCTGGCGGTAGAAGCGGGCAGGGCCAGGCCCTGGGGCCCAAGAGGCCCCTGCGGGCTGAGAGGCTGTGGCAGCCGGCCCAACTGCTGTCTCTCCGCAAGGTCACATTGTGCTGCCGGTGGCCTTGATGCGGCCTGACGCTGCCCAGCCTGTGCCTGGCTGTCGTTGCCAGCTGGCCGCACCGTTGCGTTGGCAGGTGCTGCCCTGGCAGCCCCTGCCGCCGGCCCACCCGCCTGCCCGGCTGGCACTGGCAGGAGCCCTGACCTGAGGTGATCTGCCCCCACCACGGCAGTCCCCGGAGGACTTTTTACTCTCTCCTGGAAGGTGCTCTGACCAAGGCCGTGCCTGCCGGGCCCCTGGGACCTGGGGCACTGGAGGCCGGCCCTCTGGGCCTTTGCACCTTGCTTGTTCAGCCCTGTACATCCCCGCCTGCATTTGGGCAGCCTGGCACCTGGTACGTAGGGTATGGTGACCATCAGGTGGTGAACTGCCAACGTCCTCCTGCTGCTGTGATGGCTCTGAGCCATCATAGTCAAGTTTAGATGTCTCTTGCCACCAGATGCCACAGAAAGGTGTGAGCAGGGGAGAGACCTCAGATGTGCTTAGGAAGGGCCTGGGGCTCACGGTGGGAGGGAGGGGGTGGTGAATATCTCTCTCTCTCTCTCTCTCTCTCTCTCTCTCTCTCTCTCTCTCTCTTTCTTTCTTTCTCTCTTCACGATCCATCTAGCCTGGCACGTGCTTTGGGCGGTGGGAGACCAGACCTGCCCACCGCTACCCTCATGTGCATTGTGACCTGAGGGCAGCCCACTGGTTGGTTCTCCACCAGGTCAGACTGGCTGCTGGCGGTTGTGCTATTCCCTGACGGTGCCCAGCCTGTGTCTGGCCTTGACCCTTTCATGTGCAGCCCTGGAGCTGCGTGCTACCCTGCCCTGCCCAGCTCCCTGCAGTAGCTGGGAAGGAGGAGTCCCTGGGGACGAGTGGGTTTGGTCAGGCCTTGGTGACAGTGGGGACCCAGGGTCACACGCCAGTGTTGTTGCTACCACTCAGGCTGTACCACCTTGAGCCTTGAGGACCGCCCGTGTGACGTGGGGCTATTGGGGCCTGCCTCAGAGAGAAATCCCATCAGGCCACCAGCTGAGCTCCAGGCACGTGGGCAGGCGTAGCCACACATGACCCATGCAGCTAGCTCCCTTGTCTCTCCACTCCATGGCCAGCTGGCACTACCCTGGGGGCCAGGCTGACTGAGACACAGAGCTGCCTCCTGAGTCTTCTGGGTGCTGCGGGAAAGGGCATTTTTCTGTACACACTTGCAGCCCTTCAATGGGATGGGGGTGGGCGAGGAGGTCTTTAAGAGGCCAGGCTGGGGCTGAGCCCCAGTGGCGTAGTGGTTGTGCGCGGGACTGCGGCCTACTGGAGGTTCAGTTCCAGCAGTGGGGCTGGGCCTCCTACTCCCACTTCTGGGGAGCAGTGATGCCCCCCCCCCCAAAAAAAAAAAAAAAGAGGCTAGGCTGAACCTCCCTGCTGCAGCAGTCTGGAGCTCTGCTGGGGGGGAGGGGCGAGGGGGGAGGCGTTAGAGAAGCTGCTGCCTGAAGGGAGGGGACCTTGGCACAGCCATCTTGGGAATCTGCTGGAGCAGTCGGAGACGGCTCCCCAGAACTGTCTTAGGTGGTGGGCATTGGCTGTGAGGGTGTGAGGGAGAAAGCCTGGGCCCTTCAGGGGGATGGGAGGCCCTCAGCCCTCCTGGCCTTTGCCCTTGCTCCCGTGACCACTTTGACTCTTCTCCCTCCTCGGCCTTTGCTGGTGCAGCTGCTTCCTCTGCAGCTCTTTCCACCCCCTGCTGCCCTGGTCCTCTCCTCTTCCTCTGGGAAGCCTCCCTGGCCTCTTGGACTTGTTCGCTCCCCGTGAGCCCTGCAGTCTCTGGCCCCGGCCCTAGCCGTTGCCCCAGACTGTGGGGGCTTCCTGCTTCTCAGCCTGGGCTGGGACTT
>PVJH01025633.1:0-31235 GCA_004026705.1 Nesogale talazaci
GGAGAAGAGGGGCTCTGGTCACGCCGGGGGTTAAGCCTGCGGCTAACCCAAGGTCAGAGGGAAGAGGACGAGGCTGTGGGCACCCCATGAAGACTGGCAGTGTCACAAACGCTGGGGAGCGGGTCGATTCTGCCACACGGGGTGGCCTGAAGGACAGGCCCTGACAACGATTACTTCTCTCCCTCTCACACCTCAGCAACCAGCCCGGGGCTCGGGGCCGGAAGACATGGCTGGGGACGCCACGTGACCACCCCAGCTTGTCTGGCTCTGAGGAAGCCTCCCGAGTGGCTGCGTCCGACCCAGTGGGTGTCAACAGCAACACCAAGGTGACTAACAAGCCGCTTTCTCCCTCTCTCAGGGGTTGGGGATTTCCACGCACATTTCCATTTTCAAGGTATGAATCTCAATCTATTCCAGTCCTTCAAGGCCTTGACTTCTGGGCCGGCTCCCACCCCTCCAGGAACACCGTGGAGTGCAACGTGCCGTGACATGCTGGCAGTTTGATTTACATTTTGCTCTGCAAACAGCCGAGGCCGGGCAATGGGCGCTTTGGCTGCCCGGGTGCCAACCACGACTCTGCGACTGCCTCACCTCTTAGATCCCATCTCTGGTCCACCCACCTTATCAGTGTCGATTCCAGACATAAACTCCTGCTCCACTGTTAGCTTATCAAAGAAGTCTTCGGAAGCTAAAAACACAACAGGCAAATTTGCAGCTTAGCCGCGGAAAGGGAAACTAGAAGTGCCCTCTGGGATGTCCGAAAGGGGTTTCCCAGTAACGTAGGGTCAGGGATCGGTTTTCAGGCACAGGGCGTGATGGACACATGAAACATGCAGCAAAGCACACAAGCAAGAGGTCAGGCCCCCCCCAAATGAAATCGAAAGTGTGTGGACCCTTTGACCCTGGGGAGTGTGAACTACAAGTGGCTAACAGGCCAGTGGCTGCCTCACAATCTGGAGAGTCACACCCACCCACGGGGGTGCTGCCAAGGACCCCGGTGAAAAGGCTGCTGGCCGATACTCACTGGTGACATCTTTGATGAGCTCTGCGATGGAGGTGTGGTTGGCCAGGGAGCCCCTGGCGGCCTGCATGTGGGGCAGCTGGGACACGAACTGCTTGATCTCCCCGACCGTCTTGGCGTTGTGCCTCTCCTGCAATGGGCCAGGCACAAAGCCGTTGGGCAGGGAGGCGACAGCTGCAGGCACTGTTCAAGAGCATGTACCTCCCCGCACTGCCGGGCAGGGAAGCAGCCGTGGTGGCACAGGGGCTTATCCATGTGGCCGCCAACCAGCGGGCCGGTGGTTCGAGTCCACCAACTGATCCGAGCAAGAAAGAGGAGGCAGGCTGCTTCCTTACACCTCGACAGCCTTGGACATCCCAGAGGGCACTTCTAGTCTATCCTCTGGGGTCAAGAGGAGTTGGCACCAACTCCATGGCAGTGGGCTTACGGAGAAAGAAGCCGGACCAAACCCAGTCCTGACATCACACAGGCGAGGGGGCTTCAAGCAGTTGGTGGGGGAATCCCATTTTCTTTCAATTCTGGTTTTCACAAGCCTTCTCAAGCCCCCTCACACGTGTGGTGGCAAGACCGCGTCGAGGCCAAGCCCGTGCCGTGGGTTGCTTCCAACTCTGAGGCACCCAGCGGAGAAGCGTGGCCGTGGGGCTGCCCAGGGACAGCGGTTGGCACAGCGGCCCACCACAGCCTTCTCGCCGGGGTTTGAACTGCTCGCTTTCGGTTCCTAGCCAAGCCTGTTACCACTGTCCCACCAAGGTGGAGGCTCGTAGAAGACATTAAAAAAACCTGATTAAAGAAATGAAAAAGAATAAATATCGTCAGTCGGAGGCATCTGGAACAGCAGAAAGAGTCTTTCCACTCCTATAACTGGACCTCAAGCCCGCTGCTGTGCCTAGACCTGGCGTCATGGGCAGACTGCCTCCCGGCACTGGCCACAGGATGGGAAGGGCCCAGTCCCCAAGAGGAGACTGCTTGGTGAAGCAGAAGGTGGGCAAAAAACGCGACCCTCTACCAGACCCACAGAATGGCTGCAACAAGGGGTTCAGGCCAGCAACGACCCCAAGTGGGGCACAGGGCAGGTGTTGTGTCACTCAGGGCTGGATGGCCCCTCAAAACAAGGATGTGCAAAACTTTTTTTTTTTTTTTTTTGTGGGGGGGAGTTCTGGGGACAAGGGGACAAAGCATTTGATGACTTCAGCGAAAAGTCAGTTCATAGGCAATACCCCCTAACAAAGATGACTCTTAAGACCTGGGAGTATAGGCTCCGCCTGTTTTCAAGGAAGGAATCTCCTTAGCTGACCCCTAGGGGGAACGCTCCTACTTCTGGGATGAGCTTACCGAGGGGTGCACGGGAGGGGCAGGCCGGTGAGAATGACGCACTGGTGGGAAGCTGCCCTGCTGGGGCTGCGGCTTCACCCTCCTGGGCCACTGGCCTGTGTTCCCTACCGGGAGTTTTCCCAGGCCACCAGGCCTGTTTGAGAGGGCCCTGCATGTCTCGCCAGCTAGTAACATGGTTACCAGCTGAGCTGCTAGCTGCAAGGTCAGCTGTGTGGAACCACCCAGCACGCTTCAGGGAAAGGTGAGGCCATCTCCTCCCATCAGGATTGACAGGCTTGGAGACTCACATGAGTGTCCTGTGGAGTGCTGCCCCTGCCTGGCGCGGCTCGAAGCGGACCTCCCTCCTCTGGGAGCCGGGGTTGGAGCGGCGAGGGCCTCGTTTGTGACCACCACGCGTGTCTCACCTCAAAGGCCGCGGAGATGATCTTGGCTTTCTTGCTCAGCACGGAGCCCACGGCGTTGAAGTTCTTGTCCCGGATCTCGGCGTACAGCTCCTCTGCCGAGTTCAGCTGCAGTTTCTTGGCTTCTGTGGGCAGATCCTTCCCGCTCTCGCCCTGCTTCTTGGGTGCGAACTTCTCCGGCGGCAACTTGACGTAGCCTGGACGACAGTGGGGGGGCGGGGGACAGAGTTCCTGCGGGGGGTTATGGAGGGAGCTCAGACGCGGGGTGGGGTCTCCAGCAGAGGGATGGGGGCTGTGAGGGCAGGGGCTGGAAAAATAAAGCCAAGAACGGTGCAGGAGGGCACTGAACTTTGGGGTGTCCCCAGGAGAACTGCCTAGGCCACGCTGCTATCAGCACTCTCTCCTCCGTACAGAGGAAGAAAGGCCTGGCGGGCTCTTTCTCAAGAATCCCATCAGGGAAATCTCACGTGTCCAAAGGGTTACAGCGGCGACTGACCCTGGGGGCAGTGCTAGGCTAGGCAGTATTTAATTCATATAACTTGACAATGGCTAACAATTTCCTAGATGGATCAAGAACTAACCCAAACCAAACTCATTGCCACTGTGTCAATTCTGACTCACGGCCACCCCTGTGGAGGGCTCTGAGACCGCTCATCTTCCCAAGAGCAGACAGCCTCACCTTCCTCCCTCAGCACGGCTGGAGGGTTTGAACCGCGAACCTGGCAGCAGAGCAGCCCAGTGCCACAGCGCCAACAGGACTCCAGCAGTACAGAGGCCTGATTTCTAGGGGGCTCGGGAATTAGTTCATGTTTCTGCTCAAAGAACTGTAAGAATGCCGCACTGCATTCTAACATGTTCTAACTCTGGGTCATGTTCCCTTTGTGTACTGTGAAATAATCTGGACTGCAACTGTATGAGAAATGAAAAGCACATCCCCTTACAGAAGGGCCATGGGTAGGAGAAGGGCCAGTCGATGCAGTGTAACAACGATGAAACTACAGCTTTCCTCTAGTTCTTCAATGCGTGCCCCCCCTCTCCCTCCCCAATATCATATTTCCAATTCTACCTTACAAATCTGGTTAGACCAGGGGAAGTACACTGATCGAGATAGGAACTGGAAACACAGGGAATCCAGGACAGATGAGCCCTTCAGGACCAGTGGTGAGAGTAGTGATACTAGGAGGGTGGGGGAAAAGGGGGGAACCGATTATAAGGATCTACAAATAACCTCCTCTCTGGAGTGCTGACAACAGGGAAGTGGGTGAAGAGAGACATCGGACAGTGTGAGACGTGACAAAACAGTAATTTATAAATTATCAAGGCTTCATGAGGGAGGGGCGAGTGGGGAGCAAAGGGAAGAAGGAGGCACTGATACAAATGTTTTGAGAATGATGAGGGCAACACATGTACAAATGTGCGTGGCGTACAATGGATGCTTGCATGGATTGTGATCAGAGTTGTATGAACCCCCAATAAAGTGAATTAAAAAAAAAAGAAAAGAGGGCTGAGCCCCGGTGGCACAGTGGTTGTGTGCAGGACTGTGGCCCACAGGGTTGATGGTTCAAATCCAGCAGCAGCTCTCCAGGAGCAAGGCTGGACTTCTTACTCCCACCAGGGCAGTGATGCCACAAAATCAATCAATCAGTCAGCAGTAGCAATGAGATGGAGGAAGTGCTGAGTGCCTCACAGAAAGCAGGGGTGGGTGCCGTTCCTTTAATACAACTCTCACTGCCTCACCGCCATCGAGCAATGCTCACTCATGGCGACACCCTGTGGCTTTATTTCGGAGCAGAAAGTCCTGCCTTTCTCCCTCGGAGCTCCTGGAGGTTGTAAACTGCCGACCAAGTGAGCCTCAGCCTCACGGGTGACCACATCCCCACCAAGGTGCCATAATAAAACTCTAGTTTCAACAAAAGTGGGTGGATTGGACCCACTGAAATGAATGACGTGTGTGCTTCAGAGGACACTATGGAGAAGGTGAAAGGGCAGCTACTGAATGCGAGGGAAAATGTGCAAATCTCCAACCAGGGTAAAAGGGAAAGGTCCTGTAGGCCAGCAGTAAAAAGGGCAACCGCCTGCACCGTGGGCAAAGGACGTGAACAGACCGTGCCAGTGGCCAGCAGCAGAGGAAAAATTACTCAGCATCGTTTGCTTCTTCTTGTTCCCGTCAGCTCTGGGCTCTCAAGAGCCCCAGGCCCCGTCGAACGGAGGCCTGCCCACTCCTGCCCGTCCTCAGTGTGGCTACTGTTATCTGAGCCCCTGTTGCGGCTGTGGTGTCCAGTCTAGCACAACGTCCTTCCCCAGGGATGGTCCCTCCTGGGAACGTGCACAAAGGACAGGAGCAGTGTCCTGCCTCCTTCTTCTCGGGAGCACCCTTGATGTATTTCTGCCCCTAGTCACTAGGGAAATGCAAGTTGAAACGACAACGCAATGAGTATTTTAAGAGGAGGAAAATCTCGAGTGTGGGCAAGCTCGTGGAGAAGACTGACTCTTGGGTGGGTGGTGAGCCTGGAAGATGGTGCGGCCACGGCATGAGCCAGGCGCTCTCTCCTCACACAAGCAGCAAGATACGACCACACACTCCACAGCTACCCAGAAGCAGAGAAGGTGGCGGCGGTGTGGACAGGCAGGGACGCTGGGTCCGCAAAAAGAGAATATATGCAACAGAAGTCACGAAAATGCCGGCACCCAGTGAAACCTGGAAGCCGAATCGCAGAGGTCTGTGTCACACATGCGCACACACATGTGAGTGGTGGTGTCCTGACTGCGCTATGACACAAGACGTATGTCTGACTGTGGGTCACAGGTCTCCAGTGGTGGAAAGGCACTCGAGCAAGACCCAGGACCCAAAAACAACGGCCTGAGGACCAAATCCAGGCCAGCCCCAACAAGGGAAAGCCCGCAACCCCCCAAGTCAGGGGCCCCCGAGCAGACTGCCCACCAGCTGAAGCAGGGGTCACACTTCACTGACTGTTCTGGATGCCGTAGATTTCGTCGATGAGCCCTTCGTACGTGAGCTGAGTGGCGAGCGGCGTCAGCAGGTCCACGTTGCGGTCGAGCAGCAGGAGGTTGTCAAACACGGGGAATATGGAGTTCTGGCTGCCCGTAAACTCCCTCTTCATCCGGAGCATCATGTTGGCTACTTGCTGGAAAAGAACACCCGGGGTCAGGTGGGGCTCTCTTGGGAATGGGCAGGTTGTGAAAGGCGTCACAGGGAGAACTGCTGTGGGACACTTGGGGGAAGCATTTGCTCATGGGTCACCCAGCCCAACACGGGCACCCTCTATGAGATGACAGTTTACAAACGGTTCCTCACTCCTGCCCCCGTCTGGGGGGACAAGGGGACCTTCCCTCAGACCCGGAAGCCGCCTGTTCTTCTCACCCGTGCACACTCTCCTTTCCCAAAGATTTGGGGGATGGTCCCGTACAGCGCCTGCAGCGTCATCAGGCCTTTGGCCGCGTGGAACAGGCTCGTCTGGTCGCTCTCCAGGTAGCACTCCTGCAAGGAGGGTGGGGCGGTTACCAGCGGGTCAGGGGGTCCACGCTGTCTCCTAGGCCACGGGCTCTGGCAGGGAGAGCGGGGGCTCTGGAGGAAGGCATCCTTCCTTTAGGCCGGCTCCGTTCAGCAGCTCTCCAGTGGCAACGCAGAGCGGTAACTATTCACCCTGGGGGAGCGGGCCTCATTCCTGCTGCCCAGTGTGAACCAGGGCAGGCCGAGGCCAACAGCCACGACCCCGAGGCTGCACTTGTTTCTGTGAAGCCCCCTTCCTCCCCCCACATCACCTGGGAACAAAACAGAATGTCCTCGGCCCGAGTAACACGAGTTCCAGCTTGCCGCACCCACCAACACGGGCTTCTCCCCGGCTGCTGTGGCACCCAGCGGTCCTCTGAAAAGGCACTGGGCGCTAAGCATCTCTGGGCATTCAGGTGGCCTCCTCCCAAGCTCGCTGGACATGGCGAGCGTCTGGACCGGCCATTCTGGAGCTTGCCGCCGCATCAGCAGCGACAGGAAAGCCATCGACCTGTGAGGGGTAGTCCAAACCCACACTGTTCAAGAGCCACTATCTGCCACACCAAGATTTTCCACTGCGTAGACGTCGCCGTCCCCGAGACCCCACTCCGCCACATAAAGGTCAGCTGCACTTTGCAGTGGGTTTGACCCAGACTGTGTTTGGTGTACAAATGAGGCTGTTGAGACCCCGCCCGGCTGCCAGGAGGAGGCGAAGGGGTGCCATTCACATGCTGGGGGCACGGTGGGGGAGAGGTGCTTCCCAATGCCCACCTCACCACTGAAAACTGCCCAGAGAACTGTCCATCCACAGGATGACCTGGAGGACACCTTCACACCTTGAATTTACCCTGTCAGTGAAGTCAGCTTTCAACCATGTAACAGTTCAGCCCAATTAGGAAAGAATACGTAAGCTCAGTGTTCTTGTAACGAACAATCACTGTGCAGGACACAAAGAGTGCTGCTCAGATGGACACTGGGCCTCTACTCGAGTCCTCCCTCAATGCAAGAGCGCTTTGTTCTAATAACCCAGCAGTCTGCGATGCTCGCCTTGCCGACACGATCGCTGAAGACAAAATGGGTGCGTGAGAAAATGTGATGAAGAGAGCTGATGGTGCCCGGCTATTACAAGATATAGTGTCTGGGGTGTTACAAGCTTGACATTAAGCAAGGTGCCATTTTTCAGGGAAGCAACAAGGCCCACATGGAAGAAACACACCAGCCTGTGTGGTCACAAAGTGTGGAGGAGATCAGTTATCAGAAGACCAGAAACAAACAGACCATGAATGTAAACGAGGGGGAGGGCAGGGTGGAGACCCAAAGCCCATCCATGGACAACTGGACATCCCCTCACAGAAGGGTCCCAAGGACAAGACGAGCCAGCCAGGGTGCAGTGTAGCACCGACGAAACACACAACAACCCTCCAGCTCTTCACTGCCTCCTCCCCCCCACTAGCAGGATCCCAGGCCTGCCACACACATCGGACTGGAGCAAAGAACATAAACTAACAGGGGAGAGCTTCCAGTACACCCCTCAGAACAGGAATGGGAGTAGCGTTACCATGAGGGTAGGGGGGAGGAGGGGGGAAAAGGTGGAGAAAGGGGGAACTGATTGCAATGATTGACATACAACCCCCCTCCCCAAGGGGACGAACAACAGGAATAAGGGTGACCGGAGACAGTGGATGGAGTTAAATATGGAGATAAAAATAATTTATAAATTACCAAGGGTTCACGAGGGTGGGAGGGAGGAAAGAGGAGCTGATTGCAAGGGCTTGAGCAGAAAGAAAATGCTTTGGAAATGATGGTGGCAACACATGTATACATGGGCTCAATACAATTGATGCATGGATTGTTGTAAGAGCTGTAAAAGCCTCCAATACAAGGATTCATTAAAAACAAACAGCGCTGTGCTGCTCAGAGTGGGGGTGGGGTGAGTCTGGGCTCGTGACGGTGAATTCGTTTGGAAAGGTCGTCGAGAAGGGTGCTTCACCGCACTCCCAGGCAGTGACTCGAGCCACGTGCTGCTGCTGCTGCCAAGTCCGCTCCGACTCACAGCAGCCTGGGGGCCGCCCCCCCCCCCAACCGCACCATCCCCACAATCATGCTTATGTCCGAGGCCACTCATGCAGCCCTTACGCCTGTCCTCTTTCTCACCGGCCCTCAACTCTTCTTCCTCCAGGACCGAGCTTTAAGCATATCTATCGAACACACATGAACATGCACACAGCAGGAAAATGACCCCAGAGCCATTAGAAACAGGGGCTGCGATGCACACCACACATTATTGGAGCACCGCGCTCCCCCGATCCGGCACAATTCTTGATTTCTAAGGGTGACCGTAAAGCAGTGTGCACAGCTGTGGCCCCAGGGTCCCCAGCAGAAAAGAAGGCTGTTTCTCTGCAAGAGCTCTGTGAGGTTCCAGGGACGTCCCTCTTCCGGATGGATTCCGTGGCCTGACAAGTTTTCCTCTGCCACCACCAAGGCCCGTTCATGATGAGGATGTGAGTTAATGATCTAACAGGGTACCATCATAGAACCAGAGCCAAAGCCAACCAGCTGAAGCAACTCAGAGGCTCTCCGAAACCGGACATCTCCGTGGGAGAAGACGGCCTAAGCATTCTCCCAGGGAGCGACTGGTGGGGGGCCGCTGACCCTGTGGCCAGCAGCCCAGTGCTCAACCCACAGCACCACCAGGGACGGCTCCACCGAGCAGGAGCAGCAAAATGTGCACGACGTGAGGGGCTAAGTGGGGGACGCTCACGGAGTCGTTCTCTGACCCTCTGCCCTTAGGGTATTTATTCACACAAAATGTTGGGGTGGAAATCTGTCAGAGACTATGACCGATGGTACCAAAAAACCACAGCTTACAACATAACAAATGTAAAAAACCAAAAGGAGTCCCAAAGACAGACAGTGCCTAAGGGAGGCCAAAGGAGAAGGACAAACAATGGTTTGGGAAGGACATCCAGAATGCTCCTGAGGAATGAAGCCACGGAGCCTTCCTGCTGGAGGACACTACGCCGGGTGAAGTTGCACGGCTGTCGCGTCCACCCGGACGCAGCCACGTGGGAGGGCAGAGTGGACTGTCCCTCGGGTTTTGAGACTGTGAGTCTTCGTAGGAGCGGTGGTTCCAAACGGCACTCTTGTGGTGAGCAGGCCAACGCTTCACCCACAACACTCCAGGGCTCCTCTGGTGAAGCTGAAGGTCCGTGAAAAGGCGGGAAAGCCCCGATGAGCTCAACTGAGACTGTGGCTGCCATGAGGGGCTCAGGCAGAGCAAAGGGCTTCCAGACACCCGAGAAAAAGGAAATGGAAGGACAGGGAACTTTTCCCCCATGAACTTTCTGAAGCCCCCACGTGGCAAGAATTGCAAGGCTGGCACAGGACTGGCCAGTGTCTCCTGCTGTTGTCTGTAAGGTCACTACTGAACCGAGCAAGTCAAGGACAGTGAACAGCAGCATTGTATCTTCAGCTTCAGACTTCAGAGAAGTCTCTATTAAGGGAGAAAAATCAATACACTTCCATACTTTTCTTTGGGGAACTCCTATTTGTCAATTTCAATACTAAGGAGCTATAGTAATCAGTGACATGCTACAGGCATAAGGACACACACACACACATACATTGGTGTAATCGTTACACTGTAACAGAATTGAGTCTAAAAATATATCCTCCTATATATGGCTAACTGATTTTTTGACAAGGATGCCAAGACAATTCAATGAGGAAAGACAGTCCTTCCTAATGAATAGTGCTGGTTAACTACATATCCATGCGTTAAAGAATGAAATTGGATCCCTACCTCACTCCATACACAAAAGCTAATTCAAAATGGACCGCAGACCTGTTAAACTCAAAACTGTAAATCACTTAGAAGCATGAAAAGAAGAAGAAAGATAAGAAAGCACAAGTAAACCTTTACAACCTTAACTTAGATAATATTTTTTCAAGATGTCAAGTCAAAACACAAAAATCAGAAAGAGAAAAAAGGAATTTGGGGGGACTTCTGGGAAGATGGCGACGGAGTAACACAGACCAGACGGACTCCGCAGAAAACAGCCCATCTGAGTGACTAAGGGGGAAATTCAACACTGCCAGCTCGCAGGAGAACCACCAGAAAGGTAAGCAGGCACAGGTCCACAAGTTTGGGGGAGCTGGAGGCCTTAGGCTTACCACAGTGAAGGCAGACCCTAGCCCCATCACCGTCTCCGCAGGAGCCCCGATCAACTGGAACTGGAAAGGGCCTTTATTTCAACCAAGTCACAGCTCGCCGCCAGCTCGGGGCAGGGAATAGACCCTTGCAGCCCCACGGTCAGGGGTCGGGGTTCAGCTATATAGTTATATAGTTTTTTTTATTTTCCCCACTCACACCCTCCAGTTTCAGCTAGCTTAGTTCTTTGGTGGTTTTTCTCTTGGTCTCTTTCATTTTCTCTCACACACCACTGTGGACCACCAGACCACTTCCCTTGGCCTAGGGCAGGGGTCCTCAAACTTTTTAAACAGGGGGTGGCTCACTGTCCCTCAGACCGTTGAAGAGCCAGACTATAGTTAAAAACAAACAAACACCTTTGGGGTGGCTCACTGTCCCTCAGACCGTTGAAGAGCCAGACTATAGTTAAAAACAAACAAACACCTTTGAACAAATTCCCTGTGGGTCCGGGATGAGCCGGCTGCTAAGCAGGACAGGCAGCGACAGCAAAAACATCTGGTGGCCAGATAAATGTCCTCATGTGACCCGCAGACCGTAGTTTGAGGACCCCAGACCTAGGACAATTACACCTGCTACACCAGCTGGGAGAACCCCACCCTGTGCAGTGTAGCCTGAAGCTGGAGAAGTTCACTTACCCCCCACCTAATGTCTTCCCAGGAATTCCTGCCTGTGTGACTGAGGGAGCTCCTCTAATCTGTCCTCTGGGGTCCCACATGACTGAGGGAACTTTCTCCCGCCTGTCTTAGTGCCTGATATGGCCTAAGGCAGGTCAGACAATACTCACCAAAGTTGCACGCCGCTCCAGGAACTACTGTCCAATCTCCGCAGTGATCTACCTGATCAGGGCAATTCCACCCATCATTCTCGGTGCTCTACACAAAAGCAGGCAACCCCCCAGCCTTCTGTGGCACTCCCCTTGCAGTGGGCACCCCCATGCGCCCTCGGCTGTGCCACAAGCTGCTGTGGGATACACCATCACAGCTTCTAGTGATGTCATGCAGTACAGCACCGATCTTGTGGGTCCATACCAATCCAACCAGGACCATCCAACTTGCCCTTCAAATAACGGAATATTGATTGACTAGAGAAAGAGAGAAGCTACAGGAGGATAACGTGGTAGTCCAATTCCACAATGAAATCAGTCAGAGGAAGTTCAAAGACACATTCCTACGAGTCTCCCAGAGAATCAGTGCTCTTCAACTCCCTGGAAAATGATACCTGGTTCCTCTAAAACAACGCAACACAGTCAGCCCCAACAACCTCAAGGAAAAAACAAGAGAAGCAAAGGAAATGGCAGATGATTTCTTCAACCTAATGACACGTATAGATGAAGCAAACAATGATATGCCACAGAAGGACATTTTCAGAATGCTGCTTGAAGTCAAACTGGATATGCGGGAAACAATACAGGAAAAGGGTGAGCAGATAGAGGAGGGAATACAAGAACTTAAGGACGAGATTAAAAAAAAATCAACAGCAGCTGAGCCCTGGTGGCGCAGTGTTTGTGTACAGGACTATGGCCCACAGGGTTGACGGTTCAAATCCAGCAGCAGCTCTCCAAGAGCAAGGCTGGGCTTCCTACTCCCACCAAGGCAGTGATGCCACAAAAAAAACCCAAAACAAAACAAAAATTAACAAACAAAATCTCATAGTATCATCAGAGAAACTGAAGAAAATATAAGCATTATGTCTGGTGCTATGAAGAAGAATTGGGTGACCAGAGGAAGACACAACAAAGAAGTCATCTGCAACAATAGTGAGAGAATACTTGGAGAAAAATTTGTCCAGCTAAATGAATGGAAAACAGGCAACCATTCAGGAGGCTGAGAGAACACCAGCTAGACTGAATCCCAAGAAGAAGTCACCATGGCACATAAAACTATCCAACTTTGAGGAAAAGGAGAATAACATGAGAGCGGCTAGGAAAAAAAACAAGCAATCACATATAAAGGTTCCCAAATAAGAATATGCTCAAGGCTGAGCCCCGGTGGCATAGTGGTTGTGCGCGGGACTGCGGCCCACTGGGATGGAGGTTCAATTCCGGCTCCCAGGAGCAAAGGCTGGGCCTCCTACTCCCACCACCAGGGCAGTGATGCCTAAAAAAAAAATTAAAAAAATTAAAAAATTAAAAAAAAAAAGAATATACTCAGACCTAACAATGCGCACTATGAAGGAGAGGAGAGTAATATATTCCAAAAATTGAAGGAAAATAAAGCAAACTCAAGAATATTCTACCCAGCCAAATTATCTATCAAAATAAATGGAGAAGAGTTTTCCCAGGCAAGGGAAAACTCAAATACGTTAGAAGAAACCCAGCCCTACAATAGATCCTTGCTGACCCGGTAATGGGCCTGCACCTGCCAAGAATAAGTCAGAGAACATCACCTAGAACAACTTCGCCCAGAGGGCAACAAAGAGAAAGCAGCCCCAAAGATAGGATTGGCTTAAGGGAGGAAAGAACTCAAGAATGATCAACCCTCAGAATGATCAACCCTCATACACACTTGCACAACACAATGAAAGGAAAGGGTGGCAGGGAAACATCCAACACAAAAGGTGTAAGATGACATCATATATTCCACAGTTGGAGATAATAACCCTAAATATCAATGGACTGAACTCAGGCATCAAAAGACTGAGGCTAGCAGACTGGTTTAGAAAACACAACCCATCAATCTGCTACCTACAGGAGACACATCTCAAGACTACAGACAAAAATAGGGTGAGACTCAAAGGCTGCAGAAAGGCAGACCAAGCAAACAATTCAAAAAAAGCAGAGGCAGCAATCCTAATCTCAGATAAAATTACCTCAAAGTGCAAACCATAAAAAGAGATGAGGGACACTATACAATGCTCAAGGGAAGGGTAGACAATGAACCAATAACCATTTTAAACATATATTTCCTGAACAAGAGACCTGCTTAATATGTAAACCAAACACTCCAAAAGATGAAAAAAGAAATCACAGCCTGAACAATTACAGTGAGTGACTTCAATACACCACTTTTTGAGAAATCAGATGACAAGGAAAGAAACTCAAGGAGGCTAGAAAGCAAAACACCACAATTAGACAATTTGACTTCACAGATATCTACAGAGCTTTTCATCCAAATACAAAAAAAATTCACATTCTTTTCAAGCCCACATGGCACGTCTTTGAAGATTGACCACTGCTGGGGCATAAGGCAAAACTACCTAAATTTAAGCACGTTGATATTACACAGACCTCTCCTTCTCCCACTGTGCCATAAGTCTGGAAATCAACCAAAGGAAGATGAAGAAAACAAGAGCAAATAATTGGAGGATGGGTAACTGCTGCAAAAGGAGTGTGTGCTGGCCCAGATCAGAGATGAAATCAGGAAATTTCTAGAAACCAATGAGAATGAAAACATGACATAGCAAAAATTATGACACAGAACAAAGGCAGTTATCACAGGAAGTTTCAAAGCAATACAAGCACACCTGAAAAAGGAAGAGCGAGTCATAACTGATATGTTGGCACAGAACTTACAATGACTAGATCAGAGTCATCAGGACAATCCCACTAATAACAAAAGAAGATACATAATAAAAATCAGGGCTGAGATTCAGGAGAGGAAAAATAAAAAAACAATGGAAAAAGTGCTGCTCAAAGCTGGTTCTTTTAAAGGATTAACAAAATTGACAAACCACTGGCAGGATGGAAAAATTTTCAAGAGCACGAATAAGAGATGAAAGAGGGGACATTTCAACCGACCCTAATGAAATCAAAAGGGTAATTACACAGTACTACAAAGGACTATACTCCAATGAGTTCAACAACTTGAAAGACATGGACAAATTCTTAGAAAAATAGTCCCTTCCCAGACTATCCCCAATGGACATCAAAAATCTCAACAGACCCATAACAACAGAAGAAATAGACAAGGTTCTCAAGGGGTTACCAACAAAAAAAAAAATCACCTGGACCAGATGGCTTTACAGGAGAATTCTACCAAGCATTCAGGGAAGAACTGACAACAATCCTACACAAACCCTTCCAAAACATAGAAAAAGATGGCAAACTCCCAAACTCCTTCTATGAAACTAGTATATAACACTGACACTGAAACCAGGCAAGGATCCCACAAGAATTGAGAACTACAGACCAATATCCCTAATGAGCATTGATACAAAAATTCTTAATAAAACACTGGCCAATAGGATACAAAAGTACATAAGACAAATAATTCACCATGGCCAAGTGGGGTTCATACCCGGGATGAACGGGTGGTTCAACATACAAAAGACCATTAGTATCACTCGCCACATTGACGTGAAAAATGATAAGAATGATAATACCGATAGACACGGAAAAGGCATTCGAGAATATCCAACACCAATTCCTATTTAAGACACTAGAGAAGATAGGAATGGAAGGAAAATTTCCCAAGACAATACAAGCTATATATGAAAAACCAACAGCCAACGTAGTAGTCAATGCAGAAAAGATGAACACAATCTCACTTAAAAAAGGAGATCAGGGGCTGAGCCCCGGTGGAGTAGTGGTTGTGCGCGGGACTGCGGCCCACTGGGACGGAGGTTCAATTCCAGCAGTGGGGCTGGGCCTCCTACTCCCACCACCGGAGAGCAGTGATGCCCCCCCAAAAAAGGAGATCAGACAAGGATGCCTCTTGTTCCCACTCTTATTTAATATCATACTGGAGGTTTTAGCTAAATGTAAGGCAAAGAAAAGACATCAAAGGTATTCGCCTGGAGAAGGAAGAGGTGAAACTATCTTTATTTGCAGATGATATAATTTCATATATGGAAAATCCCAAAAACTCCACAAGTGGAGTACTGGTAGCAATAGAGGAGTGTGGCAGGATACAGGATCAACCAACAGAAGTCTATGGGACTGCTATACTCATCAGAAAAGACCACAGGGGAGGAGGGGGAAAAAAAAGGTGGCACCCTTCACAATAGCCAAGCACAAATTAAAATATCTATAGATATCCCTGACTAAAAGAACAAAAGATCTATATGAGGAAAATTACAGAAGACTATGACAAGAAACTAAGAGTGACCTCAACAAATGGAAGAATATCTCATGCTCGTAGATCAGAAGACTCAATATAGTAAAGATGTCAGTTCTACCTGAGGGACTATATGTTTATGCAATTCCGATACGATTACCTTCATCCTTCTTCAGAGAAATGGAAACAATGATTACCAACTTCATATGGAGAGGGAAGAAACCCAGAATTAGCAGAGAACTCCTCAAGAAGAAAGACACAGTGGGAGGGTTTGCTTTGCCTGATTCTGCACTTATTTTACAGCCACAGTGATCAGAACGGTATGGTATTGGTACAACGATAGATACGCAGACCAATGGAAAAGAACTGAAAACCCAGAAATAAAATCATCAGCATACAGACAATTGATCTTTCATATGGGTCCCAGAAATATCAAATGGGAAGCAGATGCCCTCTTCAACAAGTGGTGCTGGAAAAAATGGCTATCTACCAGCAGAAAAATGAAGCAAGATCCTTATCTCTTTCCATACACAAGAATAAACTCAAGATGAACCACAGACCTCTAGGTAAAACCCCAAACTATTAGGGACATCAATGAGGAAACTGGGACCCACCTGAGAATTTTGGTGCAGGGAATACTTAGGCTATCAGAAATAGAGAAGGACACAAACACAGAGGAGGCCCAGATTGACAAGTGGGATATACTGAAGATAAAACACTGTGTACACAAAAGAATTCAGCAAAAGAGTAATAAGAGAGTCTATTGACTGGGAAAACATCTTTAGCAATTAACATATCAGACAAAGGCCTTAATACTAAAATCTACAATACTCTGATATCTTCCAAAAAGGACAAAACTAACTGCCCAATGAGGAGAATGGCAAAGGACCTGATCATAAGTTTCAGAGGCAGAAATCTGAATGGCCAATAAACATATGACTAAATATTCCTGAGCCTTAACCGTAAGAGAAATGCAAATCAAAACAACAATGAGATACCACCTGACACTCTCAAAGATAGCCCAATTTAAAAAATCAGAAAGCAACAAGTTTTGCAGGAGCTGTGGTGAGATAGAACTCTCATCCACTGCTGGTGGACCTGTAGGTATGTACAGCCACTATGGAAATCAATTTGGCAGTATCTAAAACAGATGGAAATGGAGCTTCCATATGACCCAGCAATCCCCCTACTGGGCACAGACCCAGAAGAGGCAAGAAACAAACCACAATCAGACATCAGTGCTCCCATGTTCATCGCAGCACAATTCACAATTGCAAGGAGTAGGAAACAGCCCAAATTACCATCAACTGACGAATGAATTAAAAAGCTGTGGTACATACGTACAATGGAGGACTACGCCACGCTGAAAAGCAGCGATGAACGCCTGAAGCACGTCACCGCATGGGAACAACTGGAGGAAATTATGTTATGTGAAGTAAACCAAGCACAAAAGGACAAGTACAACATGAGTCTGCTGAGGCAAATTAAAAAAAATATATGCAAAGGGGGCATAGGGGAAAAGCTACTATACATAGAAATTCCTGGGGTGAGGCCCGGGTAATTTGACAGGGGCCAGACTAAATCTAGGGCTACATAGGGCAACCAACTGGGGTGGGGAGAAGACGGCGATGTGCAGAGAGGGAATGGGGCACTAACCCGCCCAAGGGGAGCATACTGTACATATGTGCACAGCGAACAAGAGACCAGACTTAAACCCGGTGTTCCAGGATGTGAATGCAGCTCGATGGCGTGGAGCGGGGAGCCAAGGGAGGGGTCTGAGGGCCCAGCCCCAATCCCAACTACGTGGCACTTGCCACTCCCCCCAGGGAAGTTTGCTTCGGAGGACAGCACTGAAGCTGCGGCTCGGGGAGAGGGGCACGTCTGACCAGAA
This sequence comes from Nesogale talazaci, assembly GCA_004026705.1. Taxonomy (NCBI): domain Eukaryota; kingdom Metazoa; phylum Chordata; class Mammalia; order Afrosoricida; family Tenrecidae; genus Nesogale; species Nesogale talazaci. Next base: position 17,361 of record PVJH01025633.1, read on the forward strand.
CACACAAGAACAGATGAAGGGGAAGGAAGAGAGTAAAATGCATCCTGGCCCACTGAACCTTGAGGACGACATCCCCACTCAATGCATGAGAGGACCATATGGCCGGCCCCACTCTGAAACACGGCGTCCCTCGCTGACCCCAGGTCCTACTGGGACAACACTGGCGAAGCAGGGTCTGGACTGTACCCTGTCTCACCCCAGCACACCAAAGCAAACCACTAAGGGCGCAGCAGAGCAGCAGGGGGCGCAGAGCATGAAGTCCCTGTGGTAGTGGCAAGGATATACTTTGGGGCCAGGATGCGGCACCCCATCGGACTCAACGGCAGGGACACTCCTAGAGGTCAATGAACAGACCTTGACCTTGATGATTTTTCTTTTGTTATTATTTCCATGTTTTTACTTATTTCCATATTTTTTCTGGACATTGGTTTTTTTGCGTTGTAGTCATCGTTTTGCTTTCTTTTGTCACTTCCTCTTGTGATGTCTTGTTTTTTTGTACATTTTGTTATCTCTGCACGTCTATCTAGGTATGATTGATGGATGAACAGTCTGGAGGAGAAAACAATGGGACCGAAGGATCTAGGGGGAGGTGGGGGAGGTGGGGAAAGGAAGTGGGAAGCAAAGGGCATTTATAGAAGTCTAAATACAGGCATGTATATAGGTAAATATATTTGTAGATGAAGATGGGGAAATAGATCTATGTGCATATATTTATAAGGTTAGTATTAAGACAGTAGATGGGTACTGGATCTCCATGCAACTTCTCAATGCAAGAACACTTTGTTCTAATTAAATTGGCATTCCATGATGCTCACCTTCCCAACACGTTCACTGAAGACTAACGTGTGCATAAGCACATGTGGTGAAGAAGCTGATGGTGCCCAGCTATGAAAAGATACAGCATCTGGGTCTTAAAGGTTAGAAGCTAAACAAGCGGCCATCTAGTTGAGAAGCAACAAAACCCACAGAAAGAAGCACACCAGCCTGTGTAACCAGGAGGTGTCAAAGGGACCAGGTATAAAGCATCAAAGAACTAAAAGTTGCTGAGCCCTGGTGGCGCAGTGGTTGTGTGCGGGACTGCAGCCCACAGGGTGGACAGTTCAAATCCAGCAGCAGCTCTCCAGGAGCAAGGCTGGGCTTCCTACTCCCACCAGGGCAGTGATGTCACACAAAAAAATAAACTAAAAATTATACCATTATAAATGAGGAGAGTACAGATTGGGGACCCAAAGCCCATCTGTAGGTGAAGCGACATCCCTTACAGAAGGGTCAACGGGAGGAGCCGAGTCAGTGGGGGTGCAATGTAGCAACAATGATATGTGCAACGATCCTCTAGTTCTTAAATGCTTTCTCGCCCCTCCCCGCCCCTCTATCCTGATCCCAGTTCTACCTTACAAATCCGCCTAGACCAGAGGATGTACACTGGTACGGACAGGAACCAGAAACATGGGAAGCCAGGACAGGTGATCCCTTCAAGCCCAGTGGTGAGTGGCGATACCAGGAGGGTGGAGGGAAGGTGGAGTGGAAAGGGGAAACCGATTACAAAGATCTACATCTAACCTCCTCCCTAGTGCATGGACAACAGAAAAGTAGGTGAAGGGAGACATTGGGCAGTGCATACCATTATCAAGGGTTCATGACGGAGGGGCAAATGGGGAGAAGGGGGAACATGAGGAGTTAATACCAAAGGGCTTAGGTAGAAAGAAAATGTTTTGAGAGAAATAATGGCAACAAATGTGCTTGGCATACAACGGATGTATGTATGGATTATGATAAGACTTGTATGAGCCCCCAATAAGACGCTAATTAAAAAAACATTGTCCAACTCAAAAAAAAAAAGGAATTTTACATAAATTGAACATCAACAAAATTTAAAACCTCATGGCTTAACAGGTAATATCATGAAAAATTAAAAGACAACTCACTCCGGGAGAGAAAATACACATTGCCAATCATGGGTCTGGGTTAAGGAACTGTGTCCCACTTATTCTCATAAAGCTCACAGCCTGGAAATACCCGGGAGCAGCTCCACTTTGATACATGGGGTTGCTATACATCGAAACCAACTCAACGGTCTCTAATACCACCAGCACCATCAATATCCAGAATACACAAGTAATTCTTCAAAGGAAAAATAGGCAAAGAAAATCAACAAGCAGTTTGCTGACGAGAATATTTTAAACATCAAAAAATACTTGAAAAGCAACTCAGCGGCACTTTGAATCATGGGAACTCAATTCAAATACTACAAGGGGTTTCAAAAAGCTGGTGGAATGAGAGCATTAGTCTCTATAACTCTGAGACTGTAAGAATTAGATGGTGCCCCGCCACCACTACCAAGTGCTCCATAAGGGACCACGTCAGAAGGTGCTGGAGCAACCGTCAAAAACATGAAAGAGAGGGCTGAGCCCCGGTGGCGTAGTGGTTGTGCGCGGGACTGCGGCCCACTGGGACGGAGGTTCAATTCCCGCTCCCAGGAGCAAAGGCTGGGCCTCCTACTCCCACCACCAGGGCAGTGATGCCTAAAAAAAAAAAAAAAAAAACATGAAAGAGAATGGACTTCCTGGTCACAGACAGGTGGCAAAATCCCTGAGACTCGGGACTTTTTAGCCATCCTCTAAGTCTAAAACTGAACTCACCCCTCAGGGCTCGCGATTCAGCCAAAGAACAGAAAACTCCTGAAAGGGAACAGGAACACTAGGGGGTCCATACGCTTTAAATCAACCATCTATTGGAGATCACTGGAGCAGCACTGACTCGAGGACAAAGCTCAGAAAGGACAGGAGAGGAGGAGAAGGGATGACATGGAAAAAGTGGTGCTGCTTTGGGGGGGGGGGAGCAGCAATGAAGGAGACGAAGTTCAACAGGTACGCATTGCTGAATGTGCAACGGATGATCTGCTCCGCAAACATTCACCCAACTCGCGGGCAAAAATTACGAAATCCGTGGGAAAATCCTATTCTTTTGCATCACTGCTCTCCGGCCGTGGGAGTAGGAGGCCCAGCCCCACTGCTGGAATTGAACCTCCGTCCCAGTGGGCCGCAGTCCCGCGCACAACCACTACGCCACCAGGCTCAGCCCAATCCTATTATTCTTTCATTCAAATGTTCCACTTTTTGAGGGCCCCTCGTGGTATCTCACGCACACAGATAGGGCCAAACACCACCACTGTCGACCCGGGGACGCCAGGCTTACTTTGAACGCGCCCTCCGATTCCATGGACAAGAGGTCGCCGTCAAAGGGGATGAGATCGAGGCTGTACTCCTCCCGATGGATAAAGGATCCCAAGACTCCGAGGTCCTTCAGCCGCTGTTCGCACAGCAAGCTGCGGCGGGGCACAAACAGGATGTGGAAGTCTCTGGGCGGGCCGCGCCGGTCTTCGCTGCCAAGAAAGGGATGCTCGTTAGCTGGGAGCGCTGTCGAGGGTGGCTTACGGCATGTCCCTCCCGGGCCAGCCCTCTTCCCAGCACATCACAGGTGCTGCGTAAACGCTGGTGGGGTGAAAATGCCATCACTGGCAATCAGACCCAACAGTTCCTGCAGCTCCCATGGCTTGGGGCATCTTGGAGGAGCAGGAAAGGGCTCTCTCTGGCATTCTCCTAACTGACTGTGGATGCATCACGCATCAGGCAGCCCAGGCTCACAGATCCCGGAGGCAGGCCAGCGGTGTCTTCTTGAAAACGAGCAGCTCTTTGTGGGAACTAAGGCGGCCACCTGGAGACCACTGTTAAAAGGAGAGATCACCCGGGACCCCTGACTCTCCTCCTCTTGACAGTGGTCACCCACAGACAGCTCATACTTAAAAGGGGCCAGAACAGCCTACTGTCCCACAGAACCCAGCCTGCGCTGTGAGTTCTTCCCTCGACAGCAGAGGTTCTCAACTTTTGGGGGTCCAACGACCCTTTCACAGGGTTCACCCGCTTCATAACCATAGCAAAATTAGTTATGAAGTAGCAACGAAAACAATTTTATGGTGGGGGGGTGTTTCACCACATGAGGAACTGTGTCAAGGGTCATGGCATTAGGAAGGTTGAGAACCCTGCTCTGCAGACTTGGTGCTAATTTATGTCTTCATCAATCCTTTCTTCTGCTGTTTATGACATTTAAAGCACTGTATGTTCAACAAAGAACCCCTGGTGCTAACCACAAGGCTGGCAATTCAACCCCACCAGCCACTTCACGGGAGAAAGACGAGGCCGACTGCTCCTGTAAGTATTCACAGTCTTCCCTTCCTGCCTCGATTTCCCAGAAGTCTGCCGTCCAGCGCACTGGGCATGGAGTGCCAAGGGCAGGCCCCGACGGAGGCTGGGGAGATACCTGAGCACATTTTCTGCGATGATGTCCATCAACTCCAGCCTGGGCCTGACGAAGAAGATGATGTTCTTGACATCGGCTGCCGGCAAACGGCTCCCTTTCAGCGTGAACATTTTCTCCACTTCATGTTCCTGGGGACACACGGGCAGGGCAGGTGAACGCAGCCCGGGAGTTTACTTTTCACTCCTTGACCGAGACCCTAGTTAAGACATGAGAGTCCCCTCGCCAAGTATCAGGGGAAAGCCACTGTGACTGCATCCAAATTCAAAGGGCTCTAATCTCTCCAGCACTGAGCAGCCACCGCTCAGAGGAGTCCTAGTCATGCCCCCAGAAGGAGGCTCAGGACGGTCGGGTCCCCACCAGGCATCAGTGGCTGTGGAGCACCACACAAACCTGGCGCTGATTGGAGAGAGAGAGAGAGAGAGAGCTAGCTCTGCTTAGCTCACGCACCTTCAGCAGGGAGTACTGGGCGATCAGGCCGAAGGGTCCGGTGAGCTGCTCGTCCCACACAATCGCCTACGGGGGGAGAGAGCAAGAGTCTGAGACACCACCAGCAGACAACGGAGCTCCCCCCCCCCCACAGCACAGATGTTTGCCTCCCTCTCTGAATCACCCCAACTCCTCGGTAGTGCTGGGCTGCCAACTGCACAGTGGGTGGTTCACAAACCACCAGCTGCTCCACGGAGAGAACTGAGGCTGTCTGAGCCTAGAGACAAAACCCTATATACAGGGTCCACAGGCATGGGAATCGACTCTACGGTGGGCTTGGTTTTGAATCAGGGTTCGTGGCCACACTGACAGCTTAAAAGACCAGAGAAAAATAGCATCAGCTGCGGTGGTACTGCTGATTATGGGAAACGTAAGAGTTCATTCCTGGGGGGAGAGGGGAAGAGAAGACACTAGGAAACTATAACCAGTAGTGTATATGTATCATGAGAATAAGTATCAAGACTGAACAACATGAAGTTACCATGGCCATTTTCATGAGTGTGTTTTTTTAACTCATAAGTGCCCAAGTATAAGCCAATTATATAAAATTAAAGCCTCGGATCCAGGTATCTTAAAAACCCAGTTGCTGTCAAATTGATTGGGGCTTACGGGATACTGGTGTGTGTGAGCAGGACTGGGCTCCAGAGTTTCACCAGCTGACTTGGGGGAAGGAGATTGCGAGAGGTTGCTCCTGTGTTCGCTCTGGATGGACTCAACCCACACACCTTTCAGTTAGCACAGGGAGGCGCTAAGAATGGCTCAGGCGTGTTTAAGGGTCCAAGGCACAGAGCGGCAGTGGCAGGCAGCCGCAGGCCCTTGTGCCAGGCCCTCTGCGGATTCTCCAGGTAGCACGTCACTCTCTTTCCTTAATGGAAACGTTTGTGGAGATAATGGTAGACTAAGACCCAGTGGTATGAAATGGCAGAGAACTAAAAACAAGTCAGCAAAAAGGTAGCCCCAAACTCGGACACTTGACCCAAAGGGATACCCGAATTGCCACCAAGCACATGGAAAAGGGAACAACATCGTTAGTTGTCAGAGTAAACCAGCCTCTGACATGAACAGAGGGGTCTGTAGGCGCAACTGTACGGCTATAAATATATATACTATAAAGCTCACAGTAGGCTGAGTCCTGGTGGCGTAGTGGTTGTGCGTGGGACTGCGGCCCACTGGGTTGGAGGTTCAAATCCAGCAGCAAGGCTGGACCTCCTACTCCCACCACCAGAGGGCAGTGATGCCCCCAAATAAAAAATTTTAAAAAAGTTCATAGTAGTCATGGAAGACAGGAGGATAAAATAAAGGGGTCAGACCCATTTCATGGTGGCGATGCTCTCCTCTGCCCCTCTTGGTGGTCCACGTGGAGGTGGGAGAAGAGGACACAGGCGTAGGAGGTAGAGGAGAGGGCACGTCTTTACCGCTTTTGGATAGTTGAAGGTGGCCACCACACGTGCATATCCAGGGGTTACTCACATCACAAGGTGGGTGGTCACCACAGTAAAGCCCCTGAGCTCACAGGTGAGAAGCCTAATGCTTGCACTGGGGGGAGACAGGAGGGGGGAGGGGGGAGGGGTGCTGCAGCGGGAGGAGGTAACAAGGATGTCTGTTTCCATAGGCAGGTGGCATCAACCATGCGCTCACTTTAACGCACCACAGCTGTGAGGGGAGACTGCTGGAATGACATTTAAAACAGGGTCCTGTACTTGGACTTTATATCTAACTTACCAAAGTGGCATCTTTCCTACTGTGGAATATTAGCTTTCCAGATTCCCTCTGTAGAGCAAGGTAGGGAATATAGCCGAGTCACATTTCCCTCAGCGTTAATTTCCCATAATGAGTCATTAAAAACAACCAAGCTGGTGCTATCAAGGTGATCCCAACGCACAGTGACCCCACAGGACGGAGTAGAACGGTCCCCTGGGGGTTCTTGGTGGAAGCTGGCTGCCACACCTCTTCCACCAAGCCAGTGACTGGTGGTTTGAAGCACTGACCTTTCAGTGAATAGCTTCATGTTTAACCAACCAAAAAACACAATGTAGTACCTCACTTCATCCCCACGGTGCTGACCAAACACAGGAAACAAGACGCTTGGGCGAGGTTGGCAAGAAACAAGCATGGAAAACGGTGCAGCCGCCACAGAAAATGGCTAGAGACTTCTCAAAAAGTTGAGCCGGGAAGGGTGCTGCTGTCCCCAGAAGACAGAAAGACAAACAGAAACCTGTCCACTCCAGCACTCATCCTATCGAAATGACTTATCCTAGCGAAACGTCCGTCCAATGAAAGATGTGGTCCGTGACATGACAGAGCTGAAGCAGGTTAGAGTCCTGCTGCCCTGCACATCCCCAGAGGTCGGCAGCTATCTCCTCCTGGAGTGAGGAGGCCCCAAAACAAACAAAAAACAACGCCTGGAGTGCCTGACTCCCTGAGAACCGGCCCACCTGCCTGCCAGAGCTGATAAACTACATCCCAGGCCATAAACCTCTCTCCCTGCTTTCCTTTAAAAACCTCGGACCCCAAACAACGCCTGAGTTCTCCCTGGCCTACTTGCTAGACCCAGGGATTTTGCCTGGGCGCTCCTTCCCTCTCGCCTTGCTGCAATAAAGCGATCTCTGGCTTCACCTACTTCATCCTGACTTTGTTCTCCTCCTGTGCCTCCATGCACCTCTCAGTCCATGCACACCACGGAATAGCATTCAGCCAGAGAGAGAAATATAGTCCGGATGCCTGGTACAACACGGACGCTTCGCGAAGGCATTGTTTGGCAGGCCTAACGAGCCAATGACTCCAGGAGCTCACTTGATAGGAAACAGGTAGACACATAGAAACCAACGCTCATCAGTGGTTGCCGGGAGTGTGTCGCAGTAGGGGAGGAGTTTTGTTTGGGAAGCACTGAGTTTCTGTTAAAGGTGCCAAGATGTTTTGGAAAAGGACAGTGATAAAGCTTGCCCAACTCGAGACCGTGATCAATGCTATCCAGTTGCCTGTATGAAAACAATCTGGCGGGCTGAGCCCCGGTGGCGTAAGTGGTTGAGTGCGGAACTGCAGCCCGCAGGCTTGGCGGTTCAAATCCAGCGGCGGCTGGGTAGTGCCCACGACCACCAGAGGCAATGATGCCCACAAAAAATTTAAAAAAAAAAAATCTGGCAACAACCGCGTACCCTCTCATCACAAAAGAAAGGGAACAGAGAACCCTTACGCACTCTGCCCAGCCAACTCGATGGTAGTAGCATTCTGAAAAGCTGCAGTGCGGTATCACAACAAAGAGAAACCAAACTCGGGCTGAGCCCCGGTGGCGTCGTGGTTGTGCGCGGGACTGCGGCCCACTGGGACGGAGGTTCAATTCCAGCAGTGGGGCTGGGCCTCCTACTCCCACCACCGGAGAGCAGTGATGCCCCCCCCCCCCAAAAAAAAAAAAAAAGAGAAATCAAACTCACAGCGACAGAGGGCAGGGTAGAATTGCCCTGCGTTGCCCTTTAAGGAGTTTGCAGCCTGCAGTGTAACCACGACGCCAACAGGCTCCTTAGCGCAGGGCTGCGGCTTCGTTAACACACATGTCACAGTCGTTTTCTTGAGCCTGCCCCAGGCTAAATATTCAGTGTCGATCTGCTGCCAACAGCCTCGTTCAAGTGTTAAAAAGCAGAGCCGTCACTTTGCGGACGGCCACGGTAACCTGAGCCGTCGTGTTTTCAAACACTTTACATGCACTGGGGCTGCTGCTCACAGGCCGGCAGTTTGAAGGGCACCAGCCATCCTGAGGCAGAGATGAAGCGTTCTGCTCCTACAAAGATTTACAGGTTGGAAACCCAGAGAGGAACCCTTGTCTGTTCCAAATAGGGTTGCCATGAACCAGAACCGACATGACAGCAGTGGGTCATATGTGCACGTGAATGGTGAGTAACAGGGGAATGTTGCAGAATGGATACCTTTTCATCATGGCGTTGGCATAAAACATTTAACACCATACATTGGCAAATTAGAAGGAAGAGTGGTGAGGCTTGGCTTCAAGGGCTCTGGTCATGCTAGCGGGAGGGCCCAGCCTCTGGAGAGAGGCATGCCCCCTTGGCCAAGCGGCGGGTGGGTGAAAAAGGCAGGCAGACAGTCAGCACAGCGGGCTGCCAACCGTGGGTTCAGACAGGCAACGGTGTGCGGATGGCAGGGCCGGGAAGAGGTCAGTGCTGCTGTACTTAGTGTTGCTGTCACGTGGCCAGCAACAGAGGCCACCGTGCCTCCGAGAAGCTAGCCGACTCCCTCCCTTCGATGGCGGCGAGCATCCGCTCGACGGGGCCTCCCCTCCGCGGCGCTCGGATTCGGGGGAGAAGCTGTGACGAGGCGGAGTCCGGCGCACCGCGGCCGCAAAGGAGGCCACGTGGGCACAGCTGCGATTGGTCTCTTATGCAAATCAAGAAAACGCACCCCCCCCACACACCCTCCGAAACCACCGCGAGACCCCCGCCACCCCACCAGGCTGCGCGTGCCCGGCTCCGCACGCGCCCCTCCCCCGCCTGGTCGCTGTCACCAGCCCGGGAAGCCCGACCCCGGGCGCCGGCGGCCTGCGTCGCCGGGACGGGAGAAGGTCCGCGGGCTGACTGACGGCCGCGCCGCCGCCCGCCCTCACCTTGCTTCCCGCGCACTTGTCCAGGAACTCGCGCAGCTCGCGACGCACCGCCTCGCGCAGCACGTTCAGGTTCACTCGCCCGTAAGACAGGTGCGCGGCCATCGCGCCCGGCGGCCCTGGCCCAGCCGCCCCAGGGCCCCCGACAACCGCTTCCGGGGACGGTCACGTGACGCGCCTCCACGTGATCGGGGCGCTGTTGCTATGCCAACCCCGGAAGCCGCAGTGGTTTAGTCTCCGCTCATTGGTTTCTTGGCATGAGCGGCTTCCGGTTCTGCTCACGTCTTCGGGGATCCGGCGGACGCTGCTTCAGCCCTGGGCGCCCAGGCTTCCGTCTTAAGACAATCTGCCATTAAAATTCGGAACGTCCCTCTGGCTTTCTGTAAAATGGGAACCCGAGTCTGAATGTTATTGGAAATCTTTTATATTCGAGCAATATATGAGACCTCTACTTTGCTTTAATAAAGGCTTTAAAAAAAAAAAAACTTTGTGCAGTGATGCCCCCCCGCCCAAAAAAAAAAACCCCAAAAAACAAAAAAAAAACTTTATGGCTTAAGATTTTACAGAACCGAGAAGGAAATCCGGCTTTTAGCTGGGTTTTTTTAAAATCGTTTTACACCTCATCACAATCCATCCATTGTATCAAGCACATTTGTTGCCCTCTTCATTCTCCAAAATTAGCTCTGCTTTTTATAGGGACTTAGTATGTAACTTTCACTATATGAAACGAATAGTAAATAGGGTTGTTGTGAAGATTGAAGGGGATTTAAACTGTTCCAAGTAATTCTCGTAAAAAGCTTGGGAGCCTGGCACCTAAAAAAAGATCAATGAAAGGTAACGATTTTCAATCTTCTGATAGTTAAGTGCATGGCTTCCTCCAATGCCTTTTATCTATTTTAAATACTTGCTATTCAATTTCCATGGAGTAATGGGATGTAGAAGATGCAGAGAAATTAAAAATTAATTTATGAAGACTTTTTAAAAATCTACTAAAAAAAAAATCTACTGACATACATTCATCCACACTTAGATTCTTGGCCCTGTCAAAGGCATTCAGGCTTCCAAGTAACTATTACATACATTCTAGTTCTTCACCTTAATTCTTTTTTTTGGGGGGGGGGGCATCACTGCCCTCAGGTGGTGGGAGTAGGAGGCCCAGCCTTTGCTCCGTGGAGCTGGAATTGAACCTCCATCCCAGTGAGCCGCAGTCCCGCGCACAACCACTATGCCACCGGGGCTCAGCCCCCACCTTAATTCTCAATCAGGTTTTTCTGTGTATGCGAATTTGTGAAACTTAAGAGGTGGTAGTGGAGGCTTGCTTAGCTGAGAATGTGTTTTTAGAAGAAATGTTCAGTTCGGCAGGCCATGTCATGTGTTAATAAGAATTTACCTTAAGATCTAATGGGGAGCATTACTGAGGTCTCTGGTGGCGCTGTGGATTAAGGTTGCTTTGTTACCCAGTAGGTCAGTGGCTCAAAGTCCACCTGCTGCTCCAAGGGAAGATGAGACTGTTAAGTCTGCTATAAAGATTTATAGTCTCAGAAACCTTTATGGGAGTCACCGAGGTTCCTAATTCACTTGATGGCAGTGGGTTGCATGACTGGAGAGACGCGTTGGGAAAACACCCATTTTCTGTTCCTTTTACTCTGCATAATGCATTAGTAATAGAAAGGATGTAACAAGATTGTGACTGTCTGACAGAAAGGCTGTAGCAAGAATATGATTGTTTAAGCCAGAAGAAAATACTCAAACAGCATATGATGCTTTGCTTATGATGGTTTTTCTTCGCAAATGGAACATGACAAAACCATGTTTTTCTTACAATTGTTCTCAAGGCCTGTGAAACCACATTTGAATTGTGCTCAGCCCACCTCTCCTGGATGATGCGTCCATTTATGGAAGGTGTTCTTGGCAGTACATATACCATCTTGTTTTGCGACTTTAAAAAAGTTTTATTGGGCACCCATACAACTCTTATCACAATCTGTACATACATCCATTGTATGCAAAGCACATTTGTACATTTGTTGACATCCTTCTCAAGACATTTTCTACTTAACCCCATAGTATTCGCTCCTCCTTTCCCACTCCCTCATCCCTCGTGGGTCCTTGATAATTTATATTTTGTCATATTGTACACTGTCCGATGTCTCCCTTTGCCCACATACCTGTTGCCCACATTCCCCAGGGAAGTGGTTATATGTAAATCCTTAAATTGGTTTCCCCTTTCAACCCCCACTTCCCTCCGCCCTCCCATTATTGCCCCTCTCACCACTGGTCCTAAAGGGATCATCTGTCCTGGATTCCCCGTGTATCTGGTTCCTGTCTGTACCAGTGTACATCTTCTGCTCTAACCGGATTTGTAAGGTAGAAGTCAGATCATGATAGTGGGAGGGAGGAAGCATTGAAGAACTAAAAGTTAGTTGCATATTTCATCGTTGCTACACTGTACCCTGCCTGACTGGCTCGTCTCCGGCCCGTGACCCTTCTGTAAGGGGTATGTCGCTCACTCTTATTTCTTTTTAACACATTTCTTATTTGGGACAGTCAGCCATTGAGCAAGTGTATTGGTACCATTTCTCCAACAGCATGCTTTTGTTGTCTGTGTCACATTTGGGTCTTTTTTTTTTGGTCATTCTTAACAATATTCCCAACTTTTTCATTATATCATGTTACATACTTAGGAGGAAGTCAAATCAAAAGCCTACTGCCAGAGTCAATTCTGACTCCATAGCCATATCGGATTCCTGAGACTCTCTCTATAAAAGGAGCAGCCTCATTCTCCATGCTATTGGAGTTGACCCACTGACCTTGACCTTGCAATTAGCCGCCCAGCACTTAACCCATAGCACCAGCAAGGCTGTTTTTGACAGACAGCCACACCAAACTCACTGCCACGGGGGCAATTCAGACTCAGGAGCTTAAATAAAATAACCACATAGTTCTATCTATCTATCGCATAGTTCAGGTGCTTGACCATGCTTGAAGGAAAGTCATTATGACAGATTAACTGGTGACAAGTAATACCCATCTCGTCCCACAGTCGAAAAAGAACGCTATTTATGAAAGTCGATACAGGACACTTGTTTGCTGAAATTTTAATACTGTTTTACATGTTTTCTTTTTGTGAAACAATTCCTCCACGTTAATAACCCCAAAATTCAACTGCTCACAGATGTATTTGGTTCTCACTTGTCAAACACACAGTTGATCATTTTCGAAGGGGAAAATACAGCAAAGGAATATGTACAATTATAGATGTTCTTATTTTACATGTAGCGTGGAAGATACACTTTATTACTTTGTACAGATTCAAGAAGACAGTCAAATGAAGACATAAATAGCTTCTAATTGGTTGACAAACTGTCCTAGTGGTTGAGGTCCTTCATTTTATTTTTTGTGATAAGAAAATCCAAAATTATCAACATTGAATTTCTCATCGTACATTCATCTGAAAACACAGTGAATAAATACTTATAGAGGAAGACTGGATACTGGTTAATTTGGATGTTTTATAGTGGCTTATGATAGAATTAGTTGACACCTGGGGATCTCTGTTAAGACAAAGAAAAAGTGTTCTTTTTGGAGACCATCCTCCTAGCTCTAAATCTGTCAAACAAAATGAAAACAAACAAAATAGTTGCAAAGCCACATGATGCTGTTCTGGCCTAATTGGTTATGTCTTGATGAACATTATGAGTAAGTGTTTTGTTTTTGCTTTTTGTCCCCCCTCATAAAGGTAAAAATCTGAAAAAGAAAGACACATTGTGTATTTTTTCCCAAAATATAGATTTTTAAAAATATATACATATAATATATAGAAGCAGAAATTATGCAAAACCAATAAACAAAACACCACAGTAGAGTAAGTGGGTGCAGCATCTAGATTATAAACCGTGCCCACAGCAGTTTGGGGGCTCCCCTCTCCTGGATCTGGTTCATGATTCCACAATCAGCCCTAAGCATCATCAGGCCTGCTGCAGTAAAGGCACTACTGACCACAGGTAGTGCAAAGAGCTCAGCTGGGTCTTTGATTTGCAAGAGAATCCTTTACATAAGTACATGGAAATGCAAAACGGCACCTTTCCCCCCCCAACTCATTCCAGTGTCAAAGCTCAACCCAAACAATAATAATATTACGAATCTAAATATACAAATGCAGCCTGGAAATACTTTAGTGCAAATCGAAAAAGTAACAGCATAATTTAAAGTTGTTTAAATAAGGTCTGGAGAAGGGTAGGGGTCATTCTGTGAGGAACAATACCTGTAATGGCATCTGGTGCAATTATCTTAGTCAAACTTTTACAAACAGAGACCACAATGTTAGAGGTGAAAGCTCACCTGCTAGGCATTTATTTTATTCTAACGTATAATAAGGGGAGACTAAAAGGGTATTTGTTGAAGACCAAAATATCTTTTCTTAGATTTGCTGATAGGGACGGTAAAAAATAACGTGAGTTCTC
>PVJH01025634.1:0-31219 GCA_004026705.1 Nesogale talazaci
TAACATACATTTATATAACTGCTATGCTAGAATGTGCTCACTTAGGCAGCACATATACTAAAATAACTGCTAGGAAAAATTTGTATTTATGAAACACATTCAGGGTGATACAAAATAGTAGGCTGTTTTAATACTGCTAAAAGTGATGGAACAGGGTATCAATCCTGTGCACATTATTAATTCAAGAGATAATTTTTCAAAGCAAAATCTCATAACTTCTAAAATTTAAACATCCATTAGACAGCTTAATTACTTCTGTTTAATTTGTAGCTAGGCTACAATAAGGATTAATGTTCAGTTAATTCCTGGTGATATTTTCACTCTCATAATTCACTCTGCTAGAAGCTTCAGATCCTTCATGACAAGTTCTTTTCTAATATGAATATCATCATCATCATTATTATAGATATTATATTTATCCTGACTGCTCTGTAGGAGTGAACTTCTCACCTTTAGAAGTAGTAGCCATTCAAAATATCAAAGAAGCAATTAGTTAAATAGCATCCTAATATCCTGAGATTACTCACCTACCTTTGAAGGGTAGATCATTATTCCCTACTGACTAGTGGAATGAGCAGTAAGATTATTACGAAGCATTAACAGAGCGAAATCTTTAAATGTCCCAGTAATTAAATGGAACTACTGCTCTTTAGAGTGAAAGATAGTATTTTAAAGTATTCTTCACCCTCTCAAACTCTCAGAACCTTCCCAACACAACCACCTTTTAGGACAATGTAGGCTTCAGCTTTCACACTACTTGAGCTTAAACACGTTACTTAACTTCTCTGAACCTGCACAGTTACCAATAAAATAACCTTACAAATTTATTCTGTGAATTTAATGAGATAATAAAATGCAAATTCGGACACATCGAGTTTATCAATAAATGTTATCTGGGATAAAAACCATGCACTTAAATTTTCTTTTATCAGAGGTTTGACCTTCTACTGACCAAGTTAATTGGTGCTGTTAAAAGTTTCTGTCTTTCCACTTCGACATACACATAAAACTATGTCTCCTATAATTGCTTTTTTCTGGAAGGATTAAATAAAGCTCCTTATTTGGTGAGACAGTTTACTTCTACCCCCAAAACACACACATTAAAAAAAAGAGTCACATAGGGTCAGGAAAACTAAAAGTGATAGATGATGATTTGAGTCAGAAAAAGGAAAAAGCCCAACTTTGACCTCTTGGCTTCATTCCAGATTGTAGCCTTTTGGGTCAATCTTGAAATGACTTAGCTTGACACTGTGGTGTTTTTCTTTTTATTTCTTTGGCCAATTTTATTTTATCATTCCTCAATATTCAGTACTGACATTCTCATCTCATCACATTCAATATATATCAATAATACAATCTATATTTTTATTAATTTAAAAATACTTATTGAGCATATATCTAGAAGCTACCAGAAGGTAGGGCATATCTCTAAACAGATAAAGCGCGGTATAGAATGTGTTATGAGATAGGTAGACATGAAGATCTGCCTACCCATGCAGTGTTGTACTCAGTCTGCAAACTGCATTAAGCTCCGAGAAACTGATCACCTATAAACGTCCTAAAGTAATCTATACCTGCTCTTGACCAGTTCTTTCTGACAAAGTTCTGCTACCTTTAATGTTGTTCAACAAGAGTCGGAGGCATTCAATGTGTCAGATGTCACAGAGCTCATTTTAGCTGCAATCACCGAATCTGGACCACATGGTCTCAACTCCAGTGTCTGTGCTTTGGTCAGCCAGAGGTGAGAACTCTCCTCTTGACCTTTACCTCTGGTCTCTTGCAGCACACCCCAATTCTTTTTTTTTTTTTTGGGACATCACTGCCCTCTGTTGGTGGAAGTAGGAGGCCCAGCCTTGCTGCTGGATTTGAACCTCCAACCCAGTGGACTGCAGTTCCGCGCACAACCACTACACCACCAGGGCTCAGCCCCACCCCAATTCTTTTATAGTAGGGATCTTCAAAGGGTTGCCCGTGAAGACATGATGGTCCCCGAGGACCTTTCAGGAATCATAATGATCAAAACTACACTCATAATAATACTAAGATTTCTTTTAAGCATTGACATTTACACAGATAGTTCAAAAGCAAAGGTGGTAAAACTTCTGGTTTACACGAATCAAATAAGGTGTCTTAAGAAATGATACTAGAAGTCTTTGTATTCATCACTGCAGTTAGAAACAAAACTAAAGGGTCAGTTCAAGCATTTCAGTTCACTGAAGCAGCAGTAAAAGTTAGTTACTCTTGTTAGGTACTATTTTGACTCATAGCTACCTTATACTCAACATAATGAAACATTACTCAGTGCTGTCTTATCCTCACAAATGTTATGTTGAACTCATTGTTGTAACCACTGTATCAAGTTCTATTCCCCATTTTCACTGATCCTTCACTTTACTAATCATAATGTCTCTTTCCATGGACTAATTTCTTTCCATGGACTAATAACATGCCCCAATTATGTGAGAAGCCTCAAAATTCTTGTTTCTTTCTTTCTTTTTTTTAGGCATCACTGCCCTCTAGTGGGAGTGGGAGGCCCAGTCTTGCTCCTGGAGAGCTGCTGCTGGATTTGAACCACCAAGCCAGTGGGCCGCAGTCCCACACTCAACCACTACACCACTGGGGCACAGCCTTAAAATTCTTGTATCTAAGGAGCATTCTTGCTATACTTTTTCCAAAACATATTTGTTTGCTATACTGACAGTCCTGGTATTTTATTTCTTTTTTTAAAAATGATTATTTTATTGGGGGTTCTTACAAATTTTATAACAATTCATACATCAATTGTATCAAGCATATTTATACATATGTTGCTAGCATCATTTTCTTGTTTTAATTAAATCATTTTATTGGGGGCTCATACCACTTATCATAATGCACACATACATCCATTGTGTCAAGCACTTTTGTACATTTGTTTCCCTCATCGTTCTCAAAACAGTTGCTTTCTGCTTGAGCCCCTGGTATCTGCTTCTCATTTTTCCTTTCCCTCCCTACTCCCCCCTCCCCTATGAACCCTTGATCATTTACAAATTATTATTATTTTGTCATATCTTACACCATCCGACACCTGACTTCCCCACTTCTCCACTGTCTGTCCCCTGGGAGGAGGCTATATGTACATCTTTGCAATTTGTTCTCCTTTTCTACCCCACCTTCCCTCCACCCTCCCCGTATTGCCATTCTCACCACTGGTCCTGAGGGGTTCTTCTGTCTCAGATTTCCTGTGTTTCAGTTCCTATCTTTACCAGTGTACATCCTATGGTCTAGCTGAATTTGTAAGGTAGAATTGTGATCTTGATAGTCAGGGATGGGAGTTGGAGAGAGGGAGGCGGAAGCAATTAAGAACTAGAGGAACATCATATGTATCATCATTGCTACACTGCACCCTGACTGCCTCGTGCCCTCTCTGAGAGCCTTCTGTGAGGGAAGGTCCAGTTGCCTACAAGTGGACTTTGGGCTCCCACTCTTCATTCCCACTCATTCACAGTGATATGATTTTTTGTTCTTTGATGCCTTATAGCTGATCACCTCAATACTTCTTGATCACCCAGGCTGCTGTGCTTCTTCCTTGTGGGCTTTGTTGCTTCTCAGCTAGATGGCTGCTTGTTTATCTTCAAGCCTTTACGGACCCAGACTCTATGTCCCTTAAAAGGCAGGCACCATTAGCTTTCTTTGCCATTTTTGCTTATGCCCCTGCTTTGTCTACGGTGATTGTGTTGGGACAGGCTGGTGTGCTTCTTCCATGTGGGCTTTGTTGTGTCTCAGTTAGATGGCCCCTTGTTTATCTTCAAGTCTTTAAGATATTTTCTAAATATTTACTTGCTACTTGAGCCCTCGGTGTCAGCTCTTCTTTTCCCCCTCCTTCCCCCAACCTCATGAACCCTTGATAAATTATAAATTATTATTATTTTCTGTCCTGGATGCTGTGTGTTGAGAGGTCTTTTCTATACCAGTGCAAATGCTCCGGTTTAGCTAGATTTGTAAACTAGAACTGGGGTCATAATAGTGGGTGGGAAAAAACATTAAAAACATAGAGTAATGTTGTGTGCTTCATCAGCAACACACTGTACCCTCATCCCATCCTCGTGACCCTGCTGTGAAGGGATGTCCAATTGTCTACAGAAGGGCTTTATATCTCCACTCTAGTCCCACTCACTCACATTGGTATGATTGTTTGTTTTGGGTCTTCTGATGCCTGACACCCGATGCTGTTAACACTTTGTGATCACACACAGTCCTGGTGTTTTCAACACGTGGTTCAATTAATCAATTCCTCTTCAAATTTCCTTATTCAATGTCCACATTGCACATGCATTTACAGCAATTGAAAATACCATGGCGTGTGGAGTCACATCTTAGTCTTCACAGAGAGAGCCTTGCTGTTGAACACTCTCGAGAGGTCTTGTGCAGCACATTCGCCCAATGAAGCGATCTATCATTTAATCAATCGCTCAGCATGTCCATGAGCAGTAAAATGTAGTCATTCTATTAAGTCTTACCCTTTTTGCTGTTGTGACAGTTGCCCTTGGATGCTGTTGCGTCAGTTCCAACTCAATGTGACCTTCTCAAAGCCCTGTCCATCCTCACAATTGTTTTATTTGAACGCTTTGTTGAAGCTGCTGTGTCAATGTTGTCTACGTTTCATCTTTTCAGTATCATAGGTGATGAACGAGGAATAATGAGTATGTACTACTATGTATATGAAAATTGGATAATGATAAAATGTACAGGAGAAAGATTGGTTTCTTTAAATTTAGGTGTTGGTGAAGAAGATTGGCAGTACCATGGATGTTCAGAAGATCAAATCTGTCTTGGCTGAAACCTAGACAGAATGTTCCTTAGGAGTGACGATGAAGAAGTGTCATCTGACGCACTTGGACGTGTTAACCAGAAAGACTCATCCATGGTAAAGGACCTCATGCATGGTGGAGGGTCAGTAAAAAAGAGGATGATCCTCAAGAAAATGTATTGACACAGTTGTATACCAGGAATGATAATGGTTGCCTTAAAGAAAAACGCCTCTTTAATCTTTTGTCTTTCCAGCTAAATTCATCATTTTCTTCATGGACATAATTTTTACTTTAAAGGAACAGTTACTTTTGGCCAACTGATTACTAAAAGTTAAATGTTGGGAAGGTATTTTTCATAAAATGGATCTAAGGAGCCTGTGATTTCAAAGAAAATAATGGACTGTTGCCAATTATCAAATCTGAGATTTGAAGTAAAATATTTTAAATGTTAGAAATTCCCAAGATAAAGGGAACTTTGTTGAAATGGGTAGCTATACTGACAAATGTAACAGTATTTTATAATAATGTGCTTTAACAGTTGGAAAAGCTACAGAATTGAGTGAAATAATATTTTTCAAAAGGTCAATGCATAGTCATACAAACCAAGCAAACACATCACACCCAGTGTGATGCTGCCCAATGAGTTTTTGCTGTTACAGAGATTAAAATATTCACCGATCGGCTTCTAATTTCATCCTGAAACTTACTTGTAAGAAACTGCCACTGGGCACAGTATTTAAGAATAAAATATCCACGATTATCTGAAACTAGTAACAATATTGTTGTTTTCCAACTGCACCACCGTGTGAAGCTGGATTGTCTTTATACATGTTTACTACAACAACACCTGACAGTACATTAAGTGTGGAAAACAGAAGAGTCCAATGATCTTTCTACTAAGCCAGGCATTAAAGAGAGTAGCGAAGGGTAAAACAATGTCACAGTTCACCCTACTTTTCTTTTTTAATCTTATTTTTGTATAAAATATGCTACTTACATTGTATGTAATACCCTTTAAATTTTAAGTGAATTTGATAAATATGTATTTTAAATGTAAAATACATTTAAATACATGGAACATATAGAGAGATAGAACCAATATAAATAAAAGCTTTTTAAAACTGCAGTTATTTTAAGACTTTAAAAGGATTATGAGCAAAAAAAAAAAAAAGGAAACCTTCTGTGTTATGTGTTACTAGCTTACCTCTGGGACATAACGGATATTGAATATGTAAAGATATGGGGGAACTCTTCCTAAAGAAAACACCTTCCAGGCTCTCTGCACAAAAAGTGTAGGAGCTTACTTGTGTCCTTCTTAAAATCTATGAAAAGTTTGGTGGAAGAACACCAGACCAAATGTCTGAAACAGAGGATATTACTGTTTTGTGATCTAGAAAAACTGATTAATCATGATGGGTTTTAGCTGCCTGGTTTATAAATGCAGATAGTAGTTTACATGCTTCACCATATTCCATGTGCATATTTGACAATAGCTAATATTTAGCAATAACTAAGCATAGCTTTCACTTTAAAGGAGCTAAAAGAGTTCTAAAGAATAGACAAAATATGCCTGCTTTCTTTTTTAATTTTCTATTTGTAGCAGAATCAGAAAAATTTTATTTTCCCTCTTATGAATTTACTATTTCTTACTCTGTTATACAATGTCACTTTTGACCAAAGGATTGCAAATGATATAATCTGAAGCTGAAGGAGAGATCAGTGTCAGAGATTCTGGCTTGCAGAAGGCGATGGAGGACAGTAGAAGCCCAAGACACTTTTGTGAGCTCTACATTGGAACTAAGCCTCTGGGTATTTCCCTCTCTCCATAATGGACAGGTGGGAATAAACAGGTTACGAAACTGAGTGTACTGGAGAGATGACTCTAGGAGACCATAACAATAAATCTGACTTTAATGATCAAAATCTTGTTATTTGATCCCTTCTCAGAGACACGGTAGGCCTGATCTGATTTTCAACATTTTCTGTGCGTGTGTTTGTTTGTTTTTCCTATTGGGATTCATCTGTGATTTATTTTGTCCTTGAGAGTAGCCCCCTTAACTTTTTGTGGGGAGGTTACATGATCTGTTTTCAATTTGAGACTATTAAGAGTGAAGGGGTGGAGCTTAGTCTGTCAATCAGGCCTCAGCTTGATGACCTCATTTGGAGGGACAATAGAGATAAATAGCTCACTGATGGCCAGATACACTCACTTCCTCTGAGACGTTCCTTTTGACAAGCCACATGAAACTATGCTAATAGAGCTAGAGCCCTGGAGCTGGAGGAGCCATGTGGAGACCCACACCAGTGGGAAGATACTTCCATTGTCGCTGAATCACAAGACTTTTCACTTACTAGCCTGTGCTATGCCCACATTTGGTATTATTACAAGCTGCAGGAATCTAAAGAAGAATTCTTAGACTGGTATCAGACAAATGGGCTAATATCGGACTTATGGACTCCATCTGGACTGGGCTGGGATGTTTTCTCAATGTACAATTGCTCTTTTATATAAAACTCTTCCTTAAATACATATGACTATCTATGAGACACCACACTGCTGGTGATGGTGGTGGAGGGTCTGCAGTGAGGGAGAAGGATTTAAAGGGAGGCTGATATCAGTGAGTAAAAGAAGGAAGTGTAGTAGCACTTGTGCAATACTGCCGGACATACAACCATGGTTGTGTGCTAGACATACAACCATGGACTGATATGATATGTGCATTGGCTCTCAATAAAATGGTTTTGGAGAAAAATATCACTTCTGATTTACACATAAAAATATGTGGAGAAAACAGATGAAATTGCCCATTTTCAAAGAGTTAAGGAAACAAGCCCAGTTTTTCATTGAAGTCACTGTTATCCTTTCTGATTTCTTCATCCTTTGAGTGTTGCTGTTGGAAGATGCCATTAAGCCCATTCCCACTCATAGCAGCTCAATGTATAACAGACCAAACCATGTCCAGACTCACAAATGAGAGTCTTTCAATCGAGTCTATTATTGCAGATGCTGTGTCAATCCTCTCTGTCAAAGTCTTCCTCTTTATTGATGCTCCTCTACGCTACCAAGCATGATGTCTTCCCGGGACTGGTATTTGGTGACAACATTTCTAAAGTATGTGAGACAAAGTCTCATCATCTTTGCCTCTAAGAAACATTCTGGTTGTACTTCTTCCAGGACAGATCTGTTCGTTCCTCTGGCAGTCCATGGTCTTTCAATATTCTTCTTCAGCACCATAATTCAAATCCATCAACTCTTCTTCAATCTTTCTTATTCAGTGTCCAATTTTCAAAGGAGAAAAAGTTATTTAAAATATCACAGCTTTGGTCAAGTGAACCTTAGGCCTTAGGGTAACACTTGTTTCTCAACCCTTCAAATAGGTCTTGAGCATCTGATTTAACCAAATCACTTGATCTCTTAACTGTTGCTTTCATGAGCATTGGTTGTGGATCTAAGCATGGCAAAAATACTTGAAACCCTTGAATATTTTTTTCATCTATCATGATGTTACCTATTAGTCCAGTTAAGCTTCTGGTCTTCTTTGCTTTCAACCATAATCCATATCGAAGGGTTCCATCCTTTATCTTCATCAACAGGTGCTTCAAGTTCTCTCAATTTCATCTATCAAAGTTGTGTCATCTGTATATCAAAGGTTGTTGTGATGGGTAGGTTTGTTATGCCAACATGGCCACAGAAGATTGGTGGGTCTGTTGTGACGGCACGGCCAATGAACACACGGGATGAATTGAAGGGCAGAGATAGGAAGGGCTCGGCAAGTCCCGCCCTCTCTCTTGCTTCCGGATCTTCGGACCAGAGAGCTGCCTTGTTCATCCTGTGCCTCGACCTCCAAGCAACCTTATCCGTGGGACACTTAATTGTGGACTGTGTTGCTGTGAGTTGAGGATCCTTCAAGCCCTACTTTGCCACGCTCCTGGGATATACATCTCTTGAGCTGGGGACTGTTGGCTGACTGTTGGCAACCTACTCTGCCGTTTGCTGCCTGTAACCAGATAGCCTGGATTGCTCTACGGAGGACTACTCAGCGGCCCTCAAGATTTGAAGGACTGCCAGTCTTCTAGTTGCCTCACGCAAGTGAGTTGCACCGAGCAATCTGTATTGCTTTATAGTTAACTTTTTCTTTCTTATCTTATATACCTTTCTCAATATATAAATATATAAAAAGAATTACTAGTGTCCTGATTTTATTTCTCTAAGAGAACCCTGCCTGACATACCGTGGGACACCTAATCGTGGACTGTGTTGCTGAGAGTTGAGGATCCTTCAAGCCCTACTTTGCCATGCTCCTGGGATATACATCTCTTGAGCTGGGGACTGTTAGACTTTGTCATCTAACTGAGTGTTGGCAACCTGCTCTGCTGTTTGCTGCCTGTGACCAGATAGCCTGGATTGCTCTACGGAAGACTACTCAGCAGCCTTCAAGACTTGAAGGACTGCCAGTCTTCTAGTTGCCTCACACAAGTGAGTTGCACCAAGCAATCTGTACTGCTTTATAGATATTTAACTGTTTCTTTCTTATCTTACATAACTTTCTCTCTATATAAATATATAAAAAGCATTGTTAGTGTCCTGATTTTTATTTTTCTAAGAGAACCCTGCCTGACACAAGTGGTACCAGGAATGCTTCTAGAGAAATAAAATCATAAACATGGGTCTCTTTGATTGGTTCTCCAATTTGATTAGTCTTAAGAGCACAGGTGAAGCTAATTCTACACCTAAAGCCATGGGTAATTTTGCCAATCCTACTAGTCCATGGTGTGAAATAGCAAAGCTAATAACTAAAGTAGGAGCACTGATGGATGGGGTGCTGGTTACAGGAGAGGCTCTGGGAAAACATATGTCTGATATATTCCAGCAGTTTTGTCAAGATGCCAAGTATAAGGAAACTGGTTGGCTGGTCCTCCTTATAATGGACTATATGATTAAGGAGAGGGATTGCCTCAGAGCCTCAGAAGCACGCCTTAAGTGCCGACTCACAGACTTGAAGACATCGGCCTGTGCTACAAAGGAAAGCCTTCTTGCCAGCAGTAAAAGACCTGATATTGTTGAGAACCAGGTCCAAAGTCTCATTATGCGAGTGGTTGAATTACAACGTCAGCTGAATGGCAGATCTAGAGCAGTGTCGGAAGCCAAAGTGAGGGCATTAAAAGGAAAAAATTGGGACCCTGAAACATGGGATGGGAATATATGGGCTGATAATCCAGAAGAGGAGGATATTATGCCACCATCAAGGCTTGAAAGATGCAGGGGTGGTTATTTCTACAATATCTCCATTTAACTCACCTATTTGGCCTGTAAAGAAGACAGATGGATCCTGGAGAATGACAGTGGATTATCGTAAGCTTAACCAGGTGGTGACTCCAATTGCAGCTGCAGTTCCAGATGTGGTCTCATTGCTTGAGCAAATTATTACTTCTCCTGGTACTTGGTATGCAGCTATTGATCTGGCCAATGCCTTCTTCTCGATACCGATTTCAAAGGATCACCAAAAGCAGTTTGCCTTCACCTGGCAGGGACAAAAGTACACTTTCACAACTCTCCCCCAGAGGTACATCAACTTTTCTGCCCTGTGCCATAATTTAGTCTGAAGGGACCTCGATCACCTGTCTATTCACAAAATGTCACACTAGTCCATTATATTGATGGCATTATGCTGATTGGACCCACTAAGGAGGATGTATCAAAGACTTTAGATTCATTAGCATAGCACCTGTGTACATGAGGTTGGGAAATTAACTCAACAAAGATTCAAGCACCCTCCACCTCAGTAAAATTTCTAGGGGTCCAGTGGTGTGGAGCATGTCGGGATATTCCCACTAAAGTGAAGGACAAGCTATTGCATCTGGCTCCCCCAACAACAAAACAGGAGGCACAATGCCTAGTGGGTCTTTTTGGATTTTGGAGGCAACATATCCCTTACTTGGGTGTTCTACTTCAACCTATTTATCAGGTGACATGAAAGGCCTCCAATTTTGAGTGGGGCCTGGAACAAGAAAAGGCTCTGCAACAGGTTCAGGCTGCCGTGCAAGCTGCTATGCCACTGGGACCACATGATCCAGCTGACCCAATGGTGCCAGAAGTGTCAGTTGTTGCTAAAGATGCAGTGTGGAGTCTTTGGCAGACCCCTATTGGTGAATCACAGCATAGACCATTGGGATTCTGGAGTAAAGTCCTGCCATCTTCTGCAGACAACTACGCCCCCTTTAAAAAACAGCTGTTGGCCTGTTATTGGGCTTTGGTGGAGACTGAACGCCTCACCATGAGGCCTGAACTACCCATCATGAACTGGGTATTGTCTGACCCACAGAGTCATAAAGTTGGACGAGCGCAGCAACACTCCCTTGTTAAATGGAAGTGGTACATACGAGATCGGGCCAGAGCAGGACCAGAGGGTACAAGTAAACTGCATGAAGAAGTGGCCCAAATGCCCACAGTCCCCACTCCAGTCACATTACTTTCTCTTTCCAAATCTGCACCTATGGCCTACTGGGGAGTTCCTTATAATAATTTGACTAAAGAACAGAAACATCATGCTTGGTTCATGGATGGCTCTGCACGATATGCAGGTGCCACTCATAAGTGGACAGCAGCAGTGCTACAGCCCCTTTCTGGCATCTCCCTGAAAGATAGTGGTGAAGGAAAATCCTCCCAGTGGGCAGAACTCTGAGCAGTACACCTGGCCATTCAGTTCGCCTACAAGGAAAAGTGGCCAGATGTGAGACTGTACATTGATTCATGGGCTGTGGCTAATGGCTTGGCTGGATGGTCAGGGACTTGGAAGGAACATGATTGGAAGAGTGGTGACAAGGAGGTGTGGGGAAGAGATATGTGGATGGATTTCTCTGAATGGGCCAAAAAAGTAAATGTAATTGTGTCTCATGTGAATGCTCATCAAAGGGTTACCTCTGAAGAGGAGGGTTTTAACAATCAAGTAGATAAGATGACACGCACTGTGGAGACTGGCCCTCCTCTTTGCTCTGCCACTCCGGTTATTGCCCAATGGGCACATGAACAAAGTGGACATGGTGACAGGGATGGAGGTTATGCATGGGCACAGCAACATGGACTTCCACTCACCAAGGCTGACAGCCACAGCTGTCACAGCCACTGCTGTGTCAAGGCCACAGCCACTGCTGAGTGCCCTATTTGCCAGCAGCAGAAACCGACGTTAAGTCTAAGGTATGGAACCATTCCTCAGGGAGGTCAACCGGCAACTTGGTGGCAAGTTGATTATATAGGAACACTCCCATCTTGGAGGGGGCAGCGCTTTGTTCTGACTGGAATAGACACATATTCTGGATATGGATTTGCCTTCCCTGCACGCAATGCTTCTGCCCAAACCACCATTCGTGGACTTACGGAATGCCTTATCCACCGACAATGACATCCCACATAGCATTGCTTCAGATCAAGGAACTCACTTTACAGGAAATTCAGTGCGGCAATGGGCCCAAAACCATGGAATCCACTGGTCATATCATGTTCCTCATCATCCTGAAGCAGCTGGCTTGATAGAACGATGGAATGGGTTCCTGAAGACACAACTGCGACGCAAACTACGTGGCAACAACTTGTGAGGCTGGGGCAGTGTTCTCCAGGAAGCTGTATATGCTTTAAACCAGCGGCCAATATATGGTGCTGTGTCTCCAATAGCCCTGGGTCCGGGAACCAAGGGGTGGAAACTGGAGTGGCACCACTCACTATTACTCCTATTGACCCATTTGCAGCATTTTTGCAACCCTATGTTCTTTGGTACTGGAGGTCTTGGTCCCGAAGGAAGGAGCTCTCCCTGGAAACACAGCACGGATTCCACTGAACTGGCAGGTGAGAATGCCCCCTGGCCACTTTTGGCTTCTCATGCCTTTGGATCAACAGATCAGGAAGGGTGTCACTGTACTGAGTAGTGTGATTGATCCAGATTATCCAGAAGAAATTGGACTGGTGTTACATAATGGGGGTAAAGAGGAATATATCTGGAATCCAAGAGATCCCATAGGCTGACTCTTAGTGCTACCATGCCCTGTGATAAAAGTTAATGGTAAATTACAGCAACCCCATCATGACAGGACATCTAATGACCTAGACCCCTCAGGAATGAAGGTCTGGGTCACCCCACCAGGCAAAAAACCACGACCAGCTGAAGTGATTGTTGAGGGCAGAGGTAATACAGAATGGATAGTAGAAGAAGGTAGTTCTACCTACCAATTATGACCATGTGATCAATTGCAGAAGCGAGGTTTGTGATTGTTCATGTATTTTCTGTTTATGAGCCTATTGAATCTTTTCTTTGCTCATGTATGATATATCAGCTACAATTGGACTCAGTGTGTTCTCATTTATATGTATGATAGATGTTTGAATGTTAAGTATAAGTTTGATTTCATTGATGTCTAGAAATTCTATATGGATAAAAAATTGTGTACAGGTGCCATGTTGGCAAGGGGTGGATTGTGATGGGTAGGTTTGTTATGCCAACATGGCCACAGAAGATTGGTGGGTCTGTTGTGACGGCATGCCCAATGAATGCACGGGATGAATTGAAGGGCAGAGATTGGAAGGGCTTGGCAAGTCCTGCCCTCTCTCTTCCTTCCGGATCATGGGACCAGAGAGATGCCTTGTTTGTCCTGTCCCTCAACCTCCAAGCAACACTACCCGTGGGACACCTAATCGTGGACTGTGTTTCTGTGAGTTGAGGATCCTTCAAGCCCTACTTTGCCACGCTTCTGGGATATACATCTCTTGAGCTGGGGACTGTTGGACTCTGTCATCTGGCTGACTGTTGGCGACCTGCTCTGCTGTTTGCTGCCTGTGACCAGATAGCCTGGATTGCTCTACAGAGGACTACTCAGCGGCCCTCAAGACTTGAAGGACTGCCAGTCTTCTAGTTGCCTCACGCAAGTGAGCTGCACCAAGCAATCTGTACTGCTTTATAGATAGTTAACTGTTTCTTTCTTATCTTATATACTTTTCTCTCTATATAACTATATAAAAAGAATTACTAGTATCCTGATTTTTATTTCTTTAAGAGAGCCCTGCCTGACACAGTTGTTAATAAGCCTTCCTCCAATCCTCATGCGGCATTCTTCTGCACGCAACCTCTGAGATTGTATAATTATGATGAAAGAATACAACCCTTAAGTACACTTTTCCTGATTTTAAAATACACCATTCACCCTTGTTCTGTTTGCACACCTTCTCCTGATCCATGTGCCGGTTCCACATGAACGCAGTGAAGTGTTTGGGAATTACCATTCTTCTCAACACTATAATTTGTTGTGATCCACATAGTCAAATGTCTTTGTATACTAAATAAAACACCATTGAATATTTTTTCCAGTATTCTTTGCTTTCATCTAAGACCCATCGGACATCACCAATG
Source organism: Nesogale talazaci (assembly GCA_004026705.1). Lineage (NCBI taxonomy): Eukaryota > Metazoa > Chordata > Mammalia > Afrosoricida > Tenrecidae > Nesogale > Nesogale talazaci. The sequence goes on from PVJH01025634.1 coordinate 14,186, forward strand.
ATATCCCTTGTTCCATGTCTTCTGAATCTGGCCTGAAGCTCTGGCAGCAGCCTGTCACCGCATTGCTGTAACCATTGTTGGGTGATTTCATCAGTTTTCTTTGAATGTGATAGTAATGATATTGTTCTTTAATTGGAGCACTCTGTTGGGTCATATTTCTTTGGCATGTATAAAAATATGGACTTCTTATTTCAGCCTCATGCAGGGCTCCAGGACAGGCAGAACCTCCCCAGTCGTGTGTAGAATCACTGAGAGGAGCGCTGGACTTATTGTTCTAACTAGGCTGCTGATGCCCTAATAGCTCAGAGTTATGTATGTTTGTATGTATGCATTTATTTTCCTTGGCCAGCTAGAGTAGAATTAAATTAAACTGACTCCCTGGGTCTGTGCTCAGTGACAAGCTTTCTTATGTTGAAAGTCTCCAGTCAATGTAGCTAAACTCTGGCATTCCTTAGCATGTGTAGCAGTCATGTATTCGTGATGTCAATTTCATGATTGGGATGGAGGGGTGGAGTCTAGCTTGTTAATCTGGAGATAGCCAATGAGTAGCCGCTGAGGCCTCTGTGTGGGCCTGGATTTCTTCTGAGAATTCTGGGAAGTCTGGTGATATTTTCCAACTGGAGAAGAGAGATTTGACACTCAGTCTCTGGGAATCAGTCTCTGAGACTACGCTGACAAGACAAGATGACAGCGGCGGAGGACCTGGAGGAGCTGGAGGAGGAGCCTTACCCTCATGGAACCAGACCTCTGAAGCTGGAGAAGCCACATGGAGACCCCTGCCAGCGCTGAGTTGCTTCTACCACCACTGGATGCAGTTGATGGACCCTGAACCCTGGAAGCGAGGAGCCATGGGGAGACCTCTGCCAGCTCTGGGATGCTTTGACTACATGTGCTTCGTGAGTCAGAAGGAGACTTCATAGACTGGTGTCGGACATATGGGCTATTGTTGGATTTATGACCTTGGACTGGACTGGGTTGGGATGCTTTCTCAATGTTCCGTTCCTCTTGTATATAAACCTTTCCCTTATATCCATATGTGTGTCTATGAGTTTGTTTCTCTAGTCTATCTGGAGTAACACAGCATAGGCTCCCTATAATGCAAATGTATGTGCCCTTTTGCCTCTGAGTTGAACATTGAGCCTGGAATTTGCAGCTTTTGTCAAGGAAGTATGGCCCCCCTCCCCCCCGCCTCTCTTTTTTATATATTGTGGTTTGTGAGGTACCCTTCTTTGGTGGCTGTCATGTTTACCCTCAGAGGGGAGATCCAGCTTATACGGTGGTTGTTTTCCTCTCAGCCAACAGGAGCTGGATTCACCCTCTGGACAATGACTATCTGCCTATTTTCTGCCACACAGCGTAAGTTCCTGACTCAGGTACATTCCTGCTGTTTCTACTTCTGTCCTATGGCTACCCACGGAGGCTGCTTTCTGGGCTCTGAGTTACCAGTGGGGGGCGGTCTGACGGGGCTGCAGAGATTCTCTTCTCTATGGGACTATGTCCCCTGTAGGAGGTTGGCTTGGGGAAATTGCTACTCAGGTGAAACCAGGGCATAGGTCCTTCTTCAGCGGGAGCCCGCGACTTCAGCACCAGAGCCCAGAGCGATTTAGTGGGTTCTTGGATCGATTTGCGAGTGGAAAGAGCGGGGTTTGGGACAGATCCTAGTTCTAATTTCAGGACTCCACCGCTCAGTCTCCTTCATCTTGCCTCCCTCTTTTCTGGTCTGGCAGCACGAGCTCTGGACAAGTGAGTCTTAACTGGATGCCATCTTCTTCTCTTTCTCGTTTCTTAGAGCCACACATGAATAAATTATTTTAAAGTGCCGTGATGGAGAACCTTTGTTCCTCTTTCAGAGGAGGTTTCTCCTAGGGTGGGCAAAATCCAATACCAAACCTGAGTTTCCACTTAGTTGACAGATTCATTGGGACCCTTTTTAGTGTCAGAGAGAGAGCTGTGCTCCATAGAGTGGCCAATGGCTAGTTTTTCAGAAGTAGATGTCAAAGTCTTTCTTCTAAAGTGCCTCTAGAGGAACTTAAATCACAAGACTTTTGATGAGTGATTGCATGTATCAATTATTTGCACCGCCCAGGGATTTCAAAGCCAACATCATCATCACATCCTTGTCACCGGCAGTGTCTTGTGTCCATACATCGTCCTGGTGCTGGGGGAGTAGGATGTCATTACCCCTATGGCCTCATCAGAATGAGCTGGGTTTCTCAGAGATTAATTGCCAGCACGCGGAGTTTCACATGCTATCAATAAAAGGGCTGTGTCATGCCCGTTTTCTTAAACCTTACAATTTGTCATGCTTAGTCAAAGACAGTTGCAAAGCCTGTGTGTTGAAATGGAGTGGTAGATTCTAATTATCTAGTAAAGCCACAGATCTCGAGAGACTACTGTTCATGTCTTTATGGAATAGCAACATCGTGGAATACAACACAGAGTGCAAAAATTGTTAGGCTAATAATCATTTCCACAGAGAGCTAGAATAAGAATATTAAAGGCTTTTGTGTAGATTTATTAATTTCAAATATGTCTATGGAGACTCCCTTGGCACAATAGTCTTGCTTTGTTCTTAGGGGTGTGGTTAGGAATGGAGACTGTAGCAATTAAGTGAAGAAGTTAAACCAAATGCAGTGCTGAAAGTGTAACTCCAAGATCTGGTGAAATTATGGAAGGGATAAACAAATGATGGAGAACTGGGATGATTTCTTGCATTATATTTAGGGAGCGATATGACTTTTCTTACCTAACCAGCATTGTCTTGGCATCTCGCTGAGTAAAAATGTGGTCACATTTTTAAAGCCTTTGACCACAGTTATTCCAATAGCTGTGTTCTTAGTTCTCCCTGCAAGATTTTCTTTTCTGATACAGGCACCAAGTGGCAAATGTGATAAGCTTTAGTAGTCTGCTTGCACTGGTTATCAAACTGCTTTTAGGCTTTCAGAATAGAAAGCAAATGCCGTACATTGTTCTCACATTGTGGACTAGAGTATAAATGATTTCAGATGAAAGATAGCTCATGTCTACACAAAAGATGTGACTGCAGAGATTCTCTTCTCTATGGGACTATGTGCCCTGTAGGAGGCTGGCCTGGGGAAATCATTACTTGGGTGAAACTACGGCATAGGTTTTTAATAAAAGACTCTAATTTAGAAAATATAAAAGCTGATTTCTATTGTTTGCAAATGTTTCTGTTTATCCAAGTGTAGACGTTGTTTCTGTGTGAAGGGAGACATATTTTCCCCCAAATGAATGCTCACATTTCCAATTATTCAAAATAATTTCTTGAAATTGAGAGAGAGTTAGTGTGCTTGTGGATGCAACATTGTACTTGCATCATTGTGCTAATAGTGTATTTATAAATTCAAATTTATCTGGATTGTTGCTAGGTGAGGTTACTTGCCTAAAGATCACAAACTATGCATCCAAATCCGATACTTACTATTTTGGAAGCCATATTAATTAGAAAAGACTAAACAGACTAAAAAAGTCTCAATGGACTCATGCAAATGTATTTTCTTTCATGTCATAGACCAGAGAGGGTCAGGTGTGTATGGTGTGGACGTGTTGGCTCACATCCTGCCATTCTCCAAGGTCTTGGAGTTGTCCCTTGAATTCTCTGAATCTGGGTTAGAGAGACTAAGAGCTAAAGAATACAGAAGACTCAAAATGGAGGTTTTATGGGTTGGCCTGGAGAAAGTGATGTCTCTTATCCTCACCTTTTGCCCAGAGTTCAGCCGCACAGTCACATCTAACATCACAGGAAATTAAGAACTATAGTTTAGCTGTGTGGCCAAAGGAACTAGGAAATGGAATGGGTAAGCACCTACAGTCACTGCTAGAAGACCCGTGAATAAATTTTCTATGTTCGGCATCTACTGCTTGTGCTAGCTGTTGTTTTACTTAGGTCCTATGAGAATCATAAACATGAGATATTTTTATTATTACCTCGAACATGAAGTTTACAAGCTAGTTAGGAGAATTGGACCCCATTCAGAGATCATTGTAAAAGCCAGGCCCCAAATTCCATGATACTGCCCTTCCCAACATGATCACTGAAGACAAAGTGGTTGCATAAGCAAATATGGTGAAAGAAAGCTGATGGTGCCTGGTATCAAGTGATACAGCATCTGGAGTCTTAAAGGATTGAAGACAAACAAGCAGCCCTCTAACTGAGAAGCAACAAATCCCACATGGTAGAAGCACACCAGCCTGAGTGATCACAAGGTGTCGAAGGGATCAGGGATCAGGCATCAAAGAACAACAACAACAAAATCATATCATGGTGAATGAGGGGGAATGTGCATTTGGAACCCAATGCCCGTCTGTAGGCAACTTGCTATCCCCTTACAGAAGGCCTGTGGGGAGGAGACAAATCTGTCAGGGGGCAGTGTAGCAACAGTGAAACATATAACTTTCCTCTAATTCTTAAATGTTTCTTCTCTTCCACTGTCATGATCGCAATTCTACCATACAAATGTAGCTAGACCAGAGGATGTACACTGGTTTAGATAGAAACTGGAGACACAGGAAATACAGGACAGATGAACCCATTGCGACTAGAGATGAGAGTGGCCATACCGGGAGGGTGGAGGGAAGGTGGGGTAGAAAGGGGGATCTGATTACAAAGATCTACATATAACCCTTCCGTGGGGGACGGACAACAGAAAAGTGGTGAAGGGAGATGTTGGACAGTTAAGACATGACAATAATAATAATAATTTATAAATTATCAAGAGTTCATGGCCTGGGTGAGGAGGGAGGGGACAATGAAGCATTGATACCAAGGGCTGAAGTAGAAAACAAATGTTTTGAGAATGATAATGGCAACAAATGTACACATGTGCCTGACACAATAGATGGATGTATGGATTGTGATAAGAGTTGTAGGAGCCTCCAATAAAATGATTAAGAAACAAGACAAAACAAAGCAAATACTCTTGGTCCTCACACCAAAATCACTGCCATGGAGTCTATTCTTAGATGAGACTTCCTGCTTCCATGAAAAGTTTCAGACTTAGAGAGCCACAGGCGGCCATCTCCCCATCCTGTAAGTTTGCTGTGTGTGTGGTAAACCAGGCAGTAGATGATAATTACTAGACATGGAGACATGGTACAAGAAAGTAATTTAGGAGTTTTGGGGAAAGATTAATCCTTTCTGGATACATCAACCTGGCTATGTTTCACCCCCTATCAAATTCAGCATAACCCAGGCTGATACTATTAAATTCCCTACTCCCCAAACCTCAATCTTCCAAAATTCAAATAGGGACCCTATGCAAAATATAGTGGTGCAATTAATTCAAAACAGGCTCAGAGAGTTACCTGTTATATATGATATTCTTATAGGTGAGTTCTTATTTTTGGGACTGAGGACACCATGTTAAAGCATTGACACCAATTCCTGTTACTTGGAGTATTAGTGAAATACCATGTAAGATCATTGTAAGTGATAAATACCAGCTAACACAGACATTTCATTTATCAACTCTGTACTCTTCTGGAAGGACTCTGGAGGGCTACCAACCATCTGAAGAGAATCAAATGCCACCTGTTACCTGCTCATTGAAATGGAAGAAGGACCAACTAGGCGAGACAGTTGGCACATTGTCAATATTTTGCTTGGTTCATGCAGCGTGAGCACTTTGATGTCTACAGTAGGTTGCACACTATTGTGGACTGAATTGTCTCCCTTCCTCCCCTAGCACACTGCAATGAAAAAAGGTGGTGGGGGGGGACATCCTTACTCTAATCTTGTAGATGTTTGGAAATAGGGTTTTCTTTCTTATGTGAAATGAGACCATATCATTATTGGGCAGATCCTAAGCCTTGTGAGTTTTGAATAAAAGAGTAGAAATAGTCACAGATGTACCCATACAGAAGAAAACAGATGCTATGTAAAGATGGAAACAGATGTTATTGCCAAGAAACTAAGGAAAGCCCGAATTCCCAACCCTCAAAAATTTGATTTAGTCAAACTCCTGGTTTGGTCTATTAGCTTTCAAGCTATGAGAACATACATTTCTGTTCTTTAAAGTTATCCACTTACAATCTTTCTGTTATAGCAATGCAAAGAGACTAAGACAGATATTTTCTTCCAAAATGTACCAGCCCCTTCTCCAGTAAGTCCCAACCTATGGGTAGTTTTACCTTTCTGCCTCACTGACGTCAGATGACTTTCCTTGGGTATGAACTATGAGCAGAGGCTATAGTTAATTCTGAAGGGACCTCTACTCAGGTTTGTGGGACAGTCTCTCCTTCCTCTGCGAAAGGCCAGGTGAGTCATCTCAGGCCGTGGAGGGAAGGTTGTGTGGAGGCAATAAAATCAGCTCGAGGTGAACATCTCCTAAGAAATAAACATTTGAGGAGGGAGGGAGGCAATAAAAAAGCCCCAAAAACATTTGTGTAGGTCACAGATACTTGAAGTAATTTGTTACCTCTGCATACTTTTCACATACTGACTCAAAGTCCTTTCTTGAAACTTCCACAAGCACTTGGATTGCACCTACGACCTTTTAAAGATGGTCAACTGTGTGTGTGTGTGTGTGTGTGTGTGTGTGAGAGAGAGAGAGAGAGAGAGAGAGAGAGAGAGAGAGAGAGAGAGAGAGAGACTGGTTTCTGAATAGTCAAAATGTAGTTGTGAGTAGTTACAAAGTAGCCTGAGTTCTTGTCAATAAATAAATAAAGATGTAACCAAAGGAGACTTTGATAGAATCATTGCAACACGAAGAAGGGATTAATACCATAGGAAAAATGTTTCAGACCTATGGTCTGCAAGCCTCTCAAGGCTTGGTATCTTAGATAAGTAGAGCTGCAATAATAGAAATATCACCAACAGACAGCTTTAAACATCAGGAATTTCTCTCTCTTATTTTGGAGACTAGAAGTCCAAATTCATGGTTCCAGCTCAAGGAGACTTCTCTTTGTGAGCGCTGGGAGAAGTTTATCTGTAGGACAGTCCTTTCATAGAGATTTCCATGTGTCTTAGCAACAGTTTTCCTCTGGGTCTGGTAGGTTCTCAGCACAAAAATCCTGGGACCAGAAGATACACTCTGCAAATCATTCCTCTTTCAGTGACGTAGTAGGTCCATTAGATCACTACTTGCTTGTTTTATTTCTTTTATATCTCAGAACAGATTGACTGAAGATACAACCCAACCCTGAAGATGGTATCCTGCCTGCATCAGGAATGTAACTGCCACTAATCCGGTCTCATAAAATCATGCTGTTGTTTGTAAGTGCCATCGAGTTGGTTCTGACCTTTAGTGACACTTTACACAACAGAATGAAACACTGTCTGGTCCTGCGCCATCTTTGCAATTCTTCCTATGTTTGAGTCCATCACTGCAGCCATGGTGTTAATCCATCTCCCAGAGGCCTTTCTTCTTCTTCACTGCTTGCCTAATTCACCCGCAAGACTGGTCTCTCCTGACAATGTGCCCAAATTAATATCATAGAGGTTAGAAATTATAAAACATAGTGTAGTGACATCAAATCATAAAATTGAGGTTCATTACATAAATGCCATAAAGAACCCATGGTTCAAATGGGAAGCATGATCAGAGAAGGTTTTACATGAAGGTCAACTTTTTCTCAGAAGATGTTATCTGCTGATTTAGGCTGAGGGTGGACTTTGGCCCACAGGGGCTTATGGATCAGAGAGAACTTTAGTGAAGGGTGATTTTCATTTTGCTCAGAATTATTACTAGAGATAAGCATTCCATCTCATCGGTACCAGACAAATAGTGAGAATTTGGCTTAATTTGCTTAATGGTTAGGTGAGAGTATGCAAAAAATTGAAAGGTGAGTAGATGGTCAGTTCTGCCATCTGCTGGGGTTGCCGCTCCCAAAGCTAGAACCAGATGACCCACAAGTGAAGCACATCTTAAATATCTCTGCCTCAACAAGATGGAGGAACACCGTGGCTCCAGCAATGGGCTCAAACTAAAGAATAGTTGTGAGAACAGCCTAGGACCAGGCTGCGTTTCATTCTGTTGTGCACATGGTTGCTAAGAGTCATAGTCAACTATACATCACCCAGCATTAACAGGAAAGGCGGTAGCAGCACCACCACCAAACAACAGCCTGAGCAGAGTGTCAGGCTTCCTGGATCCTGGGAAGAGTACAGCTGAATGCCATTAGGCAGGAGATGGGCTAACAGACCTGTGGGAATTTATCGGCACTAAGGGGATTTTGTATCATTTTCGTGAGCAGGGCAAATGACAAGGGTCCCAAAGACTGAGATCAAAGATCAGAGAGAGTCCTGCCTGTTAGCATCACTATAAAGAGGTATTCTAGACAAAAAGAATGTTACTTGTAACTTTCCTTTTTCTCAGCATATTTTAGCCCAACTTGTACCCTATTAACTTTTGTGAGTAAGCTCCCTATTCAAGAACATTGTCTGTGTAGACACTGTAATAATCTATCAGAACCAATGTAAAAACTGTCCCTCTCTGGGAGGGACAGTTGGGGATGGAATAGGATAAAGAAGGTGGAAGGGTGGAGGCCTGTCATTTTCTGCCTCATAGGACTCATCCTTGGGCAGATGCCGGGTTAAAATAGGCTTACCCTTGGGTAGCTGGAACCCATACATGGCCTTCATGCCATTTCTTCACAGGCTCTGTTTGGTTTTGTCATCAAGATAAACAAGAAGACTTTGCTAGTCCCTCATCTGGTGAAGAGTGATTCTTTGTGCCTAGTATTGGAGCTTTTTTAGGGTGGGTTCCTAGCCTCCTTAAATTGACGATTACTGTGCTTAAAGCTCAATATCATCGATATTAAAATTTTAGGGCTGAAGAGGATTTTAGGGTCTACTTTGTTGTTATTGTTAGATACCATCATGTAGCTGCACGGGTTTCTCAAAGAGACCCATGTGCATTGTCCAGTCCTGTACCACCATCACAGTTGTTGCTTCAGTCCATTGGAAGAGCAGTTCCCAGAGAGCCCACAGCCAGCATGACTGCTCTTGCCTGATCACGGATACCTACTTCTCCTGCCCTATCTTATACAGTATATAAATAATCCCTTGCTTGCTGTGGGGACACTGTGGACCAAACCCTGACCATGTAAGACACCATAGGGAAACAAGAGTACGGCACCTCTGTAAATAACTTTCCTTTAAATAACAAGTTTCATGTCTCCAAGGGTGATTCCAGGCCAGTTTTTTTTTTTTTAGCTCTTAGCACCTAATAATGTGGAAGGTCTGTCTCTGTCCAGGTTCTCTCTCTCTCTCTCTATATCTATATCTATATCTATATCTATCTATATATATATATATAGACAGACATTAAATTGGGTACACATAATCCCCTAACCTCTGCCTTTGTAACGCTCTAGTCTTGGTAAGCTTGGCATGACGCAATTCTTATCATATAAAGCCAGAGAGAGACTCATGTAATATCCCTGGTCTTTGGTACAATCACTGAAAAAAGGCAGAGGCAAGAGAGATTTCTCCCAAGTCTCTATTCTTTCTCTGAAAACCAAAAGATTACCAGAGATCAAGAATAAAACTATACCCACCGTTTTCATCCTTGGAGCCAACTACAAGTCACCTCTCTGAGCACTAGTCATTGTCAAGTTTTTCTTTTAAGACTACTCTTGAAGACTATCTATTTGAAACAAGCTGATGAAACACTGAAAACTCTCACTTGTCAATGCCAAGAAATTTGGAAAACAGATACACGACCAACTGACTGGAAGAGATCCTTATTTGTACCCCTTTTAGAGAAAGATGACCCAATAGAATGATCAAATTATAGACCCCTATCACTGACATCACATGTAAGTCAATTTTTTTCTGAAGATCCTCTAACAGTGGTCATAGCAGGCAGCTGCAAGAGGTTTAGGCCAGATTTAGATGAGGACACAGAACAAAGTATGTCATTGCAGAAAGCAGAGAACCCCAGACATGATATCATGTTTGGTAAAATAGAGGGGCAGCTAATAGAGGAAAGCCCTCAGTTAGATAGATTGACCTTGTGCCTGCAACAAGGGGCTCATGCATAGGAACGGTTGTGAGGCTGGCACAGGACCATGCCTTGCTTTGTTCTGCATAAGGTCATGATGGGGGAGAGCTGCTTGGTTGACACCTAAGCAACATTAAAGATTAATGTCTGAAATCTAATCTTTGAATTCTACCCATAAATTGGACTAAACTTCTGTTGCATTCAACCTTTGATACTACATGGATATCTTTTGGTCTTGCTGGTGTGCATTGCAATTGACTAAATGAGGTGGTGTTTTGTTTGTTTTATATGATAGACTTAAGCATTTATTTTTCTAATTTGCAAGTGAAATTTGTAGGACCGATGGACTAAAGGCAAAAAGAACAACATACTTTAGGTTTCCTGATGGTCAGTACTAATTTTCTTTTGTATTTCATGAATATAAATAGAGTGTCACTGGAAGATTCAAATGTGATCATTTTGAAGACTGAAAAGTTAGAAGAAAACTATAAAATAAGATTATAATAGAGAAAGGAAATCAATTCTCCACCTTGGCACCTGATCAAATATTTTCCCAAAGCATATATCCTCTATTTTTTTATTGATGCTTATTTATAATCTGCCTCCTTGACTAGAACACAAGCACCATGAGATGTGATTTTTAAGGATGCTTATTAATGTACCTCTAGTAGCTAGAAGGACTCTTGAATGTTAGCTATTCAATAAATATTTATTAAAAAATCATTAGGTCCAGAGGCCTTGAGAATAAAGAAATTTCCTCTTAATATTAGTACTTTGTAGGTGTATTCAATGACTCAGCAAATTTATATGAGTTCTGGGTGCTGTTTCTGGATATGGGGGTTACATGGTGAAGGAAACAGTGGACAATAGGCAGTGACAGGAAATAGTAACTTTTGAACAAGTAAACCACCATAAAACAGGTGAGATAGGGTAGAAAGCTAGCCAAGTGTGGAGATACACTTTAACATGGAACTGGAGTGCATATGACTGGGGCTGAAATTTAAGCTGATGCTGAAGTGAAAAGAAGAAGGCAGCCTGCATGTGAAGAAGTCCGTCACATGAGCAGGAAAAGTATCCCAAGCATTGGAACAGCCTTGCAAATGAATCACAGTTTCCTGAAATTTATATTTGTGAAATATTTTTATCTATTTCCAAGTGCTTTTTCTGCGCCCCCCCCCCCCAAGACATTCTAAGGGTTGGGTACTTTGTTTTCACTGCATCTGACTTATTGCAAAGGCTCATCATTAGTCTAGAACTACCACCCTTTCTGTTTATCAGAGTGGAAAATATCAAAGGCAATCTTCACTATTCGTCTGATTTAATTCACATGAAAACCTACTGTGATAGGTAAGGCTTTGTGTCAACTTAGACACATTTAAGACACAGTAATTCCCCATGATGAGATATAATATTGCTGTAATCGCTTCCATGATGAGACCCTATATCTAGGCCAGAAGCATACTGTATTACCTGCCAATCTTGGGAGTAACCAACTGACTCTAGATTTGCCTCTGCAGCCAAAAGCTTGCTGTCTGACCTGATGATCCTGGGTTCATCATCTCAATTTTCGTGAGTCATAAAAAGTCTCCAGCCTAACATCTCATCCAAGACTTGGCATTTGTCTACCACCAAAACTCTGTGAGCCAATCCCTTAACATAAACGATTCTATATGGACATAGTGCCTCTACTCAAGTCCTCTCTCAATACAAGAACACTTTATTCTGTGACCCCTCTTTCTGTGTTGCTCCCCTTTCTGACACGATCAGTGAAGACGAAAGAGGTGCATAGGCAGATATGGTAAAGAAAGGTGATGGTGCCTGGCTATTACAAGATATAATGCCTGGGATCTTAAAGGCTTGAAGTTAAACAAGTGGCCATCTATCAGGGAAGCAACAAAACCGACATGAAAAAAACACATCAGCCTGTGTGATCAAGATGTGTCCACAATATTAAGTACCAGGCATGGGAAGACCCAAAACAAAGAATAATATCGATGTGAATGAGGGGGGCCAAGGAGGGGGAGATCCAAAGCTCATCTGTAGACAAGTGGACATCCTCTCACAGAAGGTCACAAGAAAGGGACATGTCAGCCAGGGTGCAGAACAGCACCAATAAAACAGACAGCATTCCTCTGGTCTTTAATGCTCCCCCCACCAATTCCCCACTATCATGACCCCAGTTCTACCTTACAAATCTGGTTAGACTGGAGCATGCACACTGGTATAGATAAGAACTCTTGACACATGAAAATCCAGGACACACAACGCCCCCAGGAACAGAAATGGGAGTAGGGACATCATTAGGGTAGAGGGAAGGTAGGAAGAGAAGGGGAGGAAAGGAAGAACATATTGTGATGATCAAAGTATAACTTGTCCCTCTCCTGAAAGGTGGATCAACAACAGAAACATGGGTGAAGGGAGACAGAAGACAGTGTGAGATATGTAAATAATAATAATTTATAATTTGTTAAGGTTTCATGAAGGTGGGAGGGTGGGAGAGGGAGGAAAAACAGAGGAGCTGATACCATGGAACTCAAATAGAAAGAAAATGTTTTGAAAATGATGATGGCAACATATGTACAAGTGTGCAAGATACAATTGATGTATGATTTGTTATAAGAGCTATAAGAGCCCCCCAATATGATTTATATATATAAAAATAAACCTCTTTGTATATATACATATACAAGCTTCTTTAGAGATCTCAGCTAAAGACATATGAGTTTCTAATGATTAACATTGAATATACACACACATATACATGTATATATTCTGTCTGCATGCATCCTCTGCAGTATTTTACACACACTGTTTTCTCATGTGTGATTAGAAAGAATGACATATGATCTATACTTAGATGTTGGTGTTGGGAGAGAGTTACTTTGGCCAGATCTAAAGGTTCAAAATATATCCAACCTAATGACTGTCCCCCTTTGAATTTTGAATACAGATAACTGGTTGTAGAAAAATTAAGGAAGACTCACACTTGATTTTAATAAAAATGTTAGGAAGAGGTTGAATGAATTGGCACATAAATGGGACAGTCTCTAAAAAATGTTCAAAAAAACCTTGAAGACTCTTAGTAGTGATAATATTAATACTCAATTTCGAATCTTTCTTCTAGCTAGAACAGAATAACACCATTAAAATACTACCCTTTAGTGTTATACTTGTACACTTCATTATATAGAAAGTTTAATAGCGATTACATACATTAAAATGTATCACTTGATACAGTAAATATAATTCCTATAGAATCCCCAAGAAGCCCCTCATAAGGCTTTCACAATAATTCTGAAGGTATGTTCACAATGATGAGTCTGAGATTGCCAAAAAAAAAAAAAAGCGCCTTTCTTTCATTCATCAGGCTTTTATTTAATCCATATACTTATCTTTGTACTGGCAATATATTAGGAGTTTGGAATACAGAAATAGCAGATGGCATCTCTCCCCTCCATGAACTCATAGTTCTAGTCAGAAAAAAAGAAACAAACATTATCAAACACTCTATTACTGACTTAACGATTGGCAGTTTGAACCAACTCAGTAACTCCATGAAAGAAAAGCTCATTCCATGCAGATTCGATCTGGGATGCCGCTCACTGTCCAGTCAAATACAGAGACCAGGTGGATGGAGGAAATTCTGAGGATTTCTGCAAGTGTGTGACAGAAGGAAACAACGGCGTTTGCTGCATCCAACACTGATTGAAAGGTTCAGTGAAAAGCAAGTAAGTTATATCCCCTAGGCCAGTGAGCAAGCTCGAGGGACTGGTCAACAGGTCTGTTGTACAAAAGTCTTCAAGTTATAGGACAAAAGAGGCACCGCTCACAGGGAACGGAAGATGGCCTGGGGTCTTCCTCTCCCTAAGGCCTCGAGCTGCATTGCTTATCAAAATAAATGGCCTTGCTTGTCAAAATGATTTTGTTTGCCCAAACTGGATAAGTTTAAAAGAAATTTTCCTACAAGTCAGGGTATGGTTATATCCTGGTTTTTCAGCAAATGAACCGTTAATACACTATATCCCAAACTATTTTATATTTCTAATATTTGATTAACAGTAGGTTAACGTAATTGTCACTTTGGTAAAGAGGACAGACAAAAACTCTCTGTCACATCTGGGGATACTATGAATTGAAGTTAATTTCATGGTAAAATTTTGCTTTTTCAAAATTTAAGAGCAATATGATCTTCATAAGACAACCAGTAAGTGTATTTGTTTTCATATTTTACAGCGTGAAATATGATTACATGATCATGTAAAAATCTCCATACAATGTGGTGAAGTAAATACTCCTGTCCAATTGTTTTCAGTGGACTACTGGTGATCAGTGGCCTGTTGGGTGTGTCCTAGTGCTCACTACAGAAGCTGACCTGACCGCGGAGCCTTCCCTGCAGGCCTGTGTCTAGATTTGCTTACTTGGGGGAGATAATAAACCGAAGACATTTAGAAAAACTTGGTGCAGTGATTAAGCACCAGGCTGCTCACAAAATGGTTGGTAGTACAAACTTACCTTGTGAAGTGGAAAGAGAAAATAATTTGCTTCTATAAATATTATAGCTCAGAAAACCATAGGGAGCATAGTTCTACTCTGTACCACATGAGTTTGTCATAAATTGAAATGGACTCAATTTCATCCTGCAATAACAACAGACCTGATATTAAAATCACAAAGATTTCGGAAGTCTCCTAGAATGAAAGATTTCTAAAATTACCTAGGTCTCGTTTAGGTTTTATTAAAAGGATCTCCAAAGGGGAGCGGGAATGTGATTTTGTGGTTTTTATGCTTTCTTTCTACCCATTCACACACATCTCCCCCCTACCCCCTTTTTTTTGCAGGCCTCTGAAGAGCTGGGATGACATTTGTGGTATGGCTTTAATTTCCCTGTACACAACATTTTCTACATTATATGAAGAATTAAAAACCATTACAAACAAATCCTTGAGAAAGTGTAGTTTCCTGTATCCTCCTGCCTGTTTTAGTGGAAGCTATTGCTAGACATTAAACCCTTAACTAAACAAAGTCTAATATTTTCAGAGGAGATCATTCCCGTAGCTGTGCCTTGGGGTCTTAGAACCATGAGGCTTCCTCTTCCGGATTAGCTGTCAGTTAGGGGTCTTTGGGATCACGCCTTGGTTACTGAAGCCAAAGCTGCCTGTCCACCAGATACTCAGACAGCTTGTGTTACATTTTAGCTCCAGCACCAGTTCTGCCCCCTATTCTGGAACATAAGAAAAATATAGACCAAGGCAGTTACCATCAACAGATTCTGATTAATGGTGACCACACATGTGTGACTAGAACAGACCTCCATTTGCTTTGCCATAGCAGTTAACCTACAAACAGGTGGCCAGGTTTTCTTCCAGCATGGTTCTGGGTATACTTGAAACTTCCAACATTCAGTTAGCAGTTGAACGGTTAACTAGTTATTAGTATAAGCCAGAGAGTCCAACCTACCAGCACTGAATTCAGACTGATTGAATTATGTAAAGGAAAAATTCATAAGTCCTGTTTGACCAAAAATGAATGTAACTTAGTTCTTCTTGACCTGCCACCTGGGAAATAGGTTTCTTCACTTGCAGCAATTTCCCACAAAAGCCCCTGATATTACAAGTCTGTTCATTGCTCCTTAAACCCCTTAAAACCAAACTCACTGTCACTGAGTCAATGTCTACTGGGTGTTTTGAACTGTCCCTGTGGAGGTCAAGACTGTTAACTATTTAAGGCAGGGGCCCTCAAACTACGGTCCACGGGCCACATGTGTCCCACCAAGGACAGTTAGATGGCTCATCTGGTGTTTTTGCCGCTGCTGCCTGTCCTGCTTAGGCAGCCATCTAAAACCCAGGCCCGCAGTAAATTTGTTCATAGTTTGTTTTTATTTTTAACGATAGTCCGGCCCTCCAACAGTCTGAAGGACAGTGAACTTCCCCCCTGTTTAAATAGTTTGAGGATCCCTGATTTAGGGCACTCCTAAATCCCTGATTTAGCCACTCCTGTGGAGTGGCTGTGGGTTTAACCTGCTGACTTTTTAGTCATAGCCCAGTGTCTAACCACTAAAAATTGGAATTTTTCTCTCTGGTTAAGTTAGTATGTGAAAGGTATACACTCTAAGGAAAAGAATCTCAAAACTTTTGTATCAAATGGGCCAAATGAATATTTCTTCATGGCAAAGATGCAGTAAAGATAATTGCTCAAATATCTTGGAACCTGCCTTATCTAAGTCTCCCACAATACTTAAAAGTGTTTTTTTTTGGCTTATGTATAACCTTGTGGAATGTGTTATGGCATTACCTAAAACTACTGAGAATAGAGGTACCATATGACCTAGCCAGGTTCATACCCTGAAGGAGTTAGAGAGAGAGCAAGAACAGATGTATTCTCTCCCATGTTCATTGCAGCACAGTTCACAATAGCAAGAAGCTGAAAATAGTCAGAATATAGATAAAGAAACTCTGGCACATACACACCATGGAATACTATGCACCCTTGAATTACAATGATGTAAATACAAAAAAATCCCTCATGATTATGGATGGACCTGAAACCGTTGTACTGAGTGAAATTAGTGTATCGCATCCCTTAAATTTCCCACACATTCCTTATACACACTCCTGAGCTAGCCTCATACTTCTTCGTATGTTTGAGCCTATTATTCAATGTGTCAATTCAGCTCATTTTACCAAGCTTGATGTCCTTCTCCAGGGTCTTCTGTTTCCTGATAAAAATGATAATATTGTATGAGATCACTACTGTAAGGATTAAACACCAAACCAAAGATTCTGTTCTCGGGTCACATAATTTTCTAATCCAGTTCTCCAAGCAACAAAGTGGTATGCCTGCCTAATGCATATTAGGTCATCTCTTTATACCTTATACTAACCACTTGGTCAGAGGAAGCCTCACCTCAGCTGGGGACAGTTTCTAATGTTGAGGTGACCAGGAGTAGATGAATCACCTTCTGCAGTCACCCCAAATCAGTAGACTTTCCTATAAGGGTGCCCAGCTCAGATCTTTTGCTTTGAGGGTACCCAATGAGTGGTGGCTTGGGACTACCAAGTATTTGCTTTTT